>BCKK01000009.1:342782-588365 GCA_001600615.1 Dioszegia crocea
TACCCTGGCACTTAAAATCCTCGGTGGAAATTGTATCCCCAATCTAACGATGGTTATGGGCCCAATCTTGCTTCCTATACCACCCAACATTTTCCTCACCAATTCTTCACCTTCTATTAAAATCTGAGCATCTTGTTCATAGTACATTGTTGAGATATAGGAATGACAATCTACTAAGTAAATCGAAATTTGGTGATCTAGCCGCGTCGAGTTGTTTGGTTCCGCTATCCGTGCGTTCATGCATGCGCTGTTTCAGTCTCGGCACCGTACCTGCTGCTCCACCCCCGCATATCATCCAACCTTATATTGCATTCCCCTTCGCACATGACTTTCACATCTACATAGTACTCACCCCCCAACCTAGGCAGTCTTCATATCCGCGGTGTCGTCCGTTACAGATCACAGTGCCGTATTGCCCAGGCACGCTCTGCGCCGAGAAATCATGCACGGTCCTCCTCTCCTGCACACCATGGCCAACTATGCGCCCCATGATCACACATATCATTCAAACGTCAGTTTTCTCCCGCCTTGCTCCCCCTCTTGGGTTCCACTTTGCTCACGTCCAGATCTTGATGGATCGCCACCGCTCAGATATGGTTTGCCGCATCTACCGTGTGAGTTCTCCAGCGAGCAATCCCAGCACCAGCGATGAACGCTAACGGCTTTCAGTATCGGCACTGCGTACGCCTAGGTCTGAATTTGGCTCACTTCCACCACATCGTACGTAGCTCATTTGAAGACTGGGGTTTCCTGACACCTATCAGCTATTCTCCGCTCCGGTCCAACTCCCTACTCGCCAGCCATCCTCACCGGACAGATCACGCTTTGGCTACCCCCGCTGCTACACGCACGGCTCTGCTCGGACGTTATAGACTTACATCACCATATGTATCCTGTCATTGGCTTCTGCGCGCGGCTCGGCTGAACAGTCCAGGTTTGAGGTGCGTATCAGTGTTGCAGCCTCCCGTTACTATTAGTATTACAGCCTCCAATCTGTTGCCGTGTTCTATGCGGTCAGTCCTCTCATTGTGAGTTTTCCGCTTGTGTGGGGCACCCATGTAAGTGTATTGGTCCCATAGTCCGGCTGCGGGCACAAACTCGGTGTGAGGATCGCGGGAGTATGTGTGTGTTATGTGGTCCGAGTGAAGCGCTGGTGCAGCAGAGTCAGTACGTACGCCAGGTTTCGCCTGGTGACAGTGACAGTATGACTATCCAGTGCCGCAGCCAAGGTCAGCTCCGACAGGTGTCAGCACTGCGGTATGAGCAGCGTGCGGGGTGCCTTAATGTTAGACTGTTAGCCGCTGCATTTGCCAACCACTACCAACCGTGGGCATGGATGTTTGATCAATCGGGATGAGCCCATCAGACACACGATTCTTCTCAATCGCCCGCTGTTGCCTTAGGCCGGTATCTTCCTTCCCTGCCACTGGACATCCATCTGGTGCTATCCGCCTCGCGAGAAGGTGGCGGAGCGAGGGTGTGTGGGTCCCCTACAGTATGCGCAGTGTTACGGATGCGCCCTCAAACGTACTCGCCCTCAGCAGACGTTGCAAAGCAAACGCAAGCGCCGAGATATGTGGATAGTAGATATTGACTGGGTGTCTGCAGGGTCGACGCGGGGCCGCAATCTTGACCTGAATATCACGCTTCACGCTTCGCAGACGCCTTTGCGAGTGTACACTGTCCAGTCAGTATACCCGTGATGTATAGTACCCGCTCCATCATCAGTGGCGTTACTGTAGACGTCTGATATGAAATGTGAACTTACGCGAGCTGTCCGGTCCCGTCTCATCTCATCGTGTATTTGACATGGCTGCTCCGCCCGACAGCCCTCTGTGCATTCTTAGAGGACCCTCTGTGCATGCCGTCACTGTGAGATGCTCGAATGTTGCGCAATTGCTCGATTACCGGTGACCGAAACCTGGCCACGATGATGGGTGCGCGACAGCTCAAAACTACCCCTTTCAGTATTTCGCAAGCGCCCATCGTCAAATATGTTCCTTACATGATCGTATTCTGGGGTCGCTGGCTCGTTGAGATGTTGGGTGGATACTATTTACCGTAGCTTCTGCAACTTTTCTGTGCCAGCACCGGCCAATCAGGATCAGCCAGTGAGCAGCCTGATCAGGGACTTATATATGCAGGCTTGTGCCATGGTCCAACCCAGTCCCCCCATCGTTTTTCCATCATTCTTCATATCGACACTTTGACTGAATATTGAATACTGAGCTCTCTCATCCCCACACCCCACCCCAGCACTATGAAGCTCCTACTCTCATTGATCCTCCTCGCGATCTTCGCCCTTACTTCGAGCGCGGCCGCGCGAGGCCCCTCAGCTCTGAGGAACGCAGCCGTCGCCCGTCGACAAGTTTCAAGAGCACAAGTCGTCGACCGAGCCTCTCGCACCCGGCCCAAGCGTCAAGAGGCTTCTCCAGTCGTGTACGTAGTGTACCTAGTCCTATGTCCCAATACGCTCGAGCTGACAGATTAAGCTGCAACCCTAACGGCGGTTCTCGAATCCGTCTTCGAGTGTCCTCTCCTGCTACAGACACGCCCCAATATGTCGCTGGTCCCGCCAATATTTACTATTCAGACGCCACTCTTGTCAATGCCGAGACTTTCACTTTGGACATTGCCGGCGCTGTCCGCAGCCTGACTGGGAAAATTACCTGTGAATTACGCGACGGTGAAGGGCATCAGCCTGATCAGTACTCCCTACTTTGGGTCGGCAGTCGGGGATGGAGTGGATACGAGCTGACTCGTCTAGTCTACACCACATACTTGCCGCTGGCCTCGTACCTCTACACCGAGCGGCAGATGAAATCCCAGACGCTCACCTGCTCCGTCTCCCCCACCACACGTGTGCTCTCCTGTAATAGCCCCCTAGTCCCTACTGGACCCGTCGCCTTCCAAGTCTGTACTGGTAACGCCCCTGGCATCCTCGTTGGCGTCGATAAGCAGGACTTCGATTGTACCGTGCAGATCCTGACCGCGGAATGCGTCACAAGTGCTTGAGGAGGCGAAGGTGGCAGTGTATCGGGGCGTCTGCGCAGTTTATGGAAAAAGGACAATGGGGTTTCGAGTTCGTATTTTGGTCGACTTCAGGACAATACCTTCTATAATGAGATTGTGGTCAGGTCAGTGGAATCCGAAACTAGTGTTTTAGCTCGTCAACTCAGAGCTTGAGACTGGTTTGTTCCCTGTCTAGAACGTGAGATAAGTCAGAGTGTTACAGGCCGATAGCTGGACTGCTCGCGTGCTCGCTCATGATGTACCTAGCGCCGAGTTCAGCTTGGCATATTGCAAAGCCCAGCAAACTGAATGTGTAGACATGGTTCGATGTGGCTCGTTGAAGATCGCGGCGGGACGCTCTGGTCCGGGGAGGAGATGAGCGCCCGGGACAAGGACAGGGGGATCGAACATGGTCATTTCTCATTATCAGTCCAAGTCGGGCACTTTGGTTTTCGAATCGCGCTTGTAGCTGGTATATACGGCTCAAACACTTCCTGAGCATCATAGTCCATTGGGGAAGGGTGTTGTAGATACACAGGCTCTCCCAGGCGCTCACAAGACAATGATCTATGGGCAATATTACGTCAGCAGAAGCACACGTGAATTTGAAGCGTCGGCGGCGGCGGTGGTCTGTGCCTTGATTCGCCCTTCCTTCCACATTTCTTCTATCCTCTTACATTCCTCACTCATTATATACCTCACTCGTAGTACAGATAGATCTCACAGCTCACTCGCTTTGATTGATCAGATCGCCCGTCAAAAACCACATAGAATCTCTTCTTTCACGCTCCTTCAAATTACATTTCCTTCTCCCCCCGGCTACCGGTAACCCCATCACATCATCCATCATGGCAGCAGTAATGAATGCCAATGGACTCATGTCCCCTCCTCCGACTGAGAAGGCATCATCTCAGGGCTCTCCTCCAAGGATCGTATTGGCCGGAAAGACGGGAAGGATATTATGTGTGGCTGATATTCGGGGTGACTGTAAGTCTTGCGATGGGTCTGATCGACGAGGATGGGCTGGAGCTGCTTGGGGCTAAAGGCATGTCGGAGTTGTGCCGAACGTTGAGAGCAGTGAGAGGGTGCGAGAGACAGAAAGAATGGCTGCTCGGCATAAAAAGATGAGTTGCCAAAGCTGACTCCCGACAGTTCACGAGCTTAACAGACTTATCCGAGAGCACGAAGCGACAGCCGTCATCCATACCGGAGACTTCGGGTTCATCACTGCCGAGAGTTTAGATCGAATGGGAGACAAGTAAGTCTTTGCGGCCTTTCCCATCTTATTCTATTCTAAGCCCTATGATGCCTTTGGGCAATTTCATCGGGGGGAGCAGTGCCCACCTCCTCTTCTTCCCTATCCAACTGTCATCAGATGGTCCGAGCGCTCCTGCTCTTAGCCCCGACTATCCCTATTGCCCAT
Source organism: Dioszegia crocea (assembly GCA_001600615.1). Lineage (NCBI taxonomy): Eukaryota > Fungi > Basidiomycota > Tremellomycetes > Tremellales > Bulleribasidiaceae > Dioszegia > Dioszegia crocea. The sequence goes on from BCKK01000009.1 coordinate 347,218, forward strand.
AGCTAATCCTCAGAATCCTTCGTCACCTCCTACAATACTCTCCCCTCTTACCCCCTTCAACCCGACAACACCTCCTGTCCATCCCTCCCTCCGCAGGCCGCGCTGCTCTCATTACAGCACTCAACAACTCTTCAGTCCACTTCCCGCTCTCTCAGTTCCCTCACCTCCTCACGGGCGCCATCACCTTCCCCGTCCCAGTTTTCACTGTCTGGGGACTTATTGAGGATGTGAGGGTGCTAGAGAAGTTCAGGACGGGCGAGTATGAGGTGACGAACCTCAGTGTGATTGACGAGGCGGCGAGTAAGGTGTTGGATGTTGGGGGTTTGAGGTTGAGGTTGTTTGGGCTTGGAGGGGCTGTTGCGCCGCATAAGATGTGTAAGTTGACGATATACCTATTGCCGCTCGCTCAATTAGAGATACACAGCTGACGCCTCGCAGTCGACAATGGTAAGCCAAAACTCAATTTTATAACTACCGGCACGCCCTCCCAGAGAGACACCGTTATCACTATCCGGAAAATGGCTCTCAGCGGGCTTCTGTACCACTATGGAAGGAGATCACGGTGCTGACTATGCAGGGGAAGGCTTTGCCACCATCGCTGGGGGTCAAGGAACTATGTGGACCACAGCGCTCCAAATCGGAGAATTGGTGGATACCGCTCAACGTGTAAGCTTCCTCCGCTGTCATCAACTCCGGAGCTCAAGCTTATATAATAGGTCTACGATTCCACGGAAACACGCCTTTTTATTTCTTCAGCCCCAATCAGCAGGAACGGTCTCCTCTCTCAGCTCTCTGCAGCTCTAAAGGCCGATCTTACCATTTCAGGCGGATTGCACTGTAAGCTAAACACCCGATCAAATATTGACAGGAAGGCTGACGGATTCAGTCCGATATCCCGCATCATTCAACGAATTCGCAGTGCATGGCGATTTCGAAGCGTACAGGCAAAAACTCAACCAGTCTCGGGAGACATTTGTGGGCGTGTATCAGAGTGTGAAGGATAAGGTTGATTCGAGTCTTAAGTGAGTTCAGCGTATCGTGTAGGTCGAAACCGCCAGAGCTCATACATTACAGCGAGTCTCAATTGGCTTTACTCAAAAAGGCTCTGAGCGTCGCGCAGAACGTACCCGAATCGGATGATGGCACCTGGACAAACACTTGGCACTGGGTCTTATCGTGAGTTGTATTGATCTCCGTTCAGGGTTCGGACGAAACTGACCAGGGCAGGGACGCTTCGTGTGGTCACATGCTATTCTCGATCTCAGATGGGAGGGTTTCCGCGGAGACGAAAAGTTCAGGTCAGTTATGCTTTCCTCCTTCCATCGTCGGGTGACACGCGTTTCCATCATCTTCTCAGAAGTTTCCCTTCACCCTACATGTCCCCAATCTCATGCTACCCTCTCAAACATTCAGATTCCAGTCTCGAATCTCGCATTTTCTCGTCATGTACTCAACTGACAACCTCAGGTCTCAACTTCTCTCACCGTGCCCAAAACCAAGCATCTCCCCAAAAGACATCTGTCAACCTTCCCCAGGCACAAGGAACACCTACCGCCCGCCCCGCTGCCGTTCCTGAGACGAGCATCAAACCCCCTCCCCCTTCCGGTCCTGCCGCAACTACCGGCGCCGCTGTTCGACCGACCCAACCCCCCGTCCGACCTCCCGGAGCAACTGCAACCGGCGCCCGTCCACCTCCTACTGGAGCCAGCGGAGCATTCAACGGTCCGATCCGACCAGGACAGCAGGGTTTAGGCCAGGGCGGCGTCATGCGCGGTGGATTCAACCAACGTGGCGGTCTCCCTACCAAGCCTGCCGGCGGTCTTTCCGATGCAAACGCGACTGCACCAGCTACGAATGCCACTGCGCCTGCACCTGCTACTCCGGCTGTTCGTCCCCCTGCCCAAGCCCAGGCTCCTCGGGGGCCTAAGGGACCTTTTGCGCCCAACGCCAACACCCCTCCGGCTCCTACAGCTCAACAGGCCAACAATGCTAAGACCTCATCAGGAGCGAAAGCTGCTGCGTCATCTGGGTCTACTACGGCCAAGCCTGATACCGCTGCTGCCGCACCCACTCCTGCTGCTACTTCGGCCGAGAAGAATGGCGAATCGGCCAAAGAATCGACTGCGACACCCGAGTCAAGTGGGGTTAAGGCGGACGCCAAGCCTGCCCCAGCCGCCGCAGCTGCGACTACACCCGCGGCGAATGGCGAGAAGAAGCAGAGGCCCGAACCTCGAACTGAGAAGTCTTCAGCTTCAATCACTACTGGAGAGGAGAAGAATGGGGATGCGGCCGATACTCGAGCCAAGAAATTCTGCCTATTCGTCAGGGGGTTCAATACGCCTGCTACCGAGGCAGAATTAAAATCTCTCTTCCCTGGCTTTGAGGATAAGGTGAGTTCACCCACAACAGGAAAGGGACAAGAACTCATGGGTCAGATCACTCTAGTCAAATTCCCTCAAGCGTTCGGCAAGCAGAGGGTGAGCTTGCGACTTTTGATATGGTACCATACATGAGCTGACATCTGTTAGGAAATGGCATACATCGACTTTGACACGGAAGAGTCAATGAATGCAGCGCTGGCGGCAACTACCAAGGTGAGTCGCCTCAATCCGCTTTTGCTTTCTCCAGCTCTTTACCAAGACAAGGCTTATACTGACAACAACAGAAAATTGGCGACAAAGAAGTCACAGTCATGGTCTCCAACCCCCCAAAGAGAGGATTCGGCGGAGACTTCCGCGGCAGAGGTGGATTCCGAGGTGCGAACGGGGGTGGACGCGGCGGGCGGGGCGGCGGCCGGGGAGGCAGGGGCGGTGAGAATGCTGGAGCAGCGGCGGCGGCTCCTGCTGTGGCGTCGGGAGGTGGAGCGGCCAAGAAGGATTAGAGGCGATAGATTTCGGGTTTGAGGGTGTGGGTCGAGGGTGGAAAGGGGAGGGTGAGGTGGTCAGGAGGGGGAAGAAGGAGAAACCAAAAGACTGCAACAACGCACGAGGGATGAAGGCGAGAGCATCGATCGTGAACGAATTGTGTATATCCTATCAACGCATGTTTCTCCATTTCATCGTCCGGCTAGGGTTAGCTTGGATAGCTAGGGCGATAACCAAAAAGTATAGTAGAGGATGAGCTAGATGGGGATGAGGCAGGGGGAAGAGGTCAGATGGTCATGTACAATGTCCATATCTTCACAATTTGGGCGGGGGCAGCAGTACGCGGCTCACGTGCGGTATAGGCCTTCAAAGTAGTGACTTCGACCGCAGACCCTTGGTTCACGGTCGCTGTACAACAGAGAGCCCAGGCGGTTGATACGCGATCAAGTGCTGAAGAGATGTCCGCGTGTAGAATCACACTAGTCATGCGCCGAAGTCTTTACTTGGGCTGAGGGTCGTCGCACGTGGTTTGGGCCTTTGCACTAAGCGTAATACACCAGAAATGAATCCTCTGAGTGGCGCCAATTTCTGCCTCGCCACTGAGTCTTTCCGCTCTACGTGCCATGCTCTGGTCTTTTCTGCTATTCCGACCACCTCGTGATCAAGGGGCGTTCATATGCTCTGGCAGTCATAAAGAATTATTTTACATCATGGAGGGCAATGCCTACGCCTGAATCTGCGTTACCCGACCACCCACCCCCTGGGCCTGTCCCGCCCCCGCACTGTCAACACTTTCCACCGCCGAAGAGAGTGATGGCTGATCTTACTCACTTCAAGCAAGGTATACCATTTCACCATATTGTGTGTTAACCAACCGTTGGAACTTCCTGACCGCACTGCGCAATATACACCGAAGCGGTATGCCTAAAATTTGCGTCACCCGACCACCCACCCCATGGGCCCGTTTTGTACACTCAGTGATGCTTCACCGCCTTGGTAGTGTGAAGTGCAGGTGAAATGCGCAGGTACTGCATTAGCTTGCACGTACGTTTCATATGAATATATGACGCATGAAGCATGATGCACGATGCATGATGCATAAAGGCTATTGCTCTCACTTTGCATTAGAATTCCAAAGTCCCAAAGAGGCAAGAAGTAAACACAGCTCATCACGTGATCTACCTTGCCATTAGCATTTCTTTCGTGGAAGGCTCAAATACGGCCAAAGGGCTATTCCGCTATCTCGACATCCTATGCATGAAAGTACCTTTTTTAAAGCGGGAAACTTCAAAATGCCATTGTTGTTCGACGAAAAAGGCTTTACATGCTCCAAAATGAGTCTGTGGAAGACATGATTGGGAATTTCCAGGCGTCCAGAGCGTTCGAAGGTGTTTGGTCCTAAGGGCCCAAACCACCAGCGGCATATGTTCGCGATCGCGATGGTAGCGCTCGGGGTCACCGCTGTCTTCCAGCCCAGGTCACATCGGCGAGATGTTGTCGGCGGGGAATTCTGGGAGAGGTGGTTTATAATTCGAGCCGGAGTTTTGCGGGATTATAGCAAGTTGCAATATGATGAATTTCGGGATCAGTCATTTTGATGGCCTTGCAGCAAGTTGGGGCTCGCGTTGAGATCTTCTGGGCAGTCGTCATGGGTCCCGATATTGAGACTGCTTAGATACTGTGGTCAAGAGGAATGTTCAGCGTAGACTTCGATGCCTTTACTGGCTCGAGGCAGATCACCGCGGCGCTCAGGGTCAGAAGTCAGGTCGTAATGCCAGGTGCTGACTATGAATTTCGACTCGCCCCCATCTTGACTGTCACTAACAGCTCTAAATCAATGATGACCAAACGACAGGCATTGTCTTAGACAATGAAGTTCTTGGCCAAGGTAGAGGAGCAACGTCGACTGAGCACATGTGACCGAGTAATTCTGCGTCGGACGAGGGGCTTTCTGGTATCAGTCGCATTCGGTATTTTGTGGCTGCACAGAGAACTCCAAAGGTGACTCTAGGCAGGCCAAGTTGCTGGGCAGTCTTGTAGCTAGCAGAGGGCATCGCGCAGAAGTCAGAGCTGGCCAGTCGCTTCGCATAGAATCTGCGATCCCGGGGCCCACTCTCCCTCATTGTCTCGCGGACGAACAGCAGTGTTGTCAAGCCTCTCACTTATGATCTCTCTGAGCCATCCTTCTGGCCTGAACGGTGTCCTCCAAGCGCAGCGCCGAGCACCGCTGCAAACCTAGGCGTGCAATGGCCTTGCACTGAGCCACAGCCTGAAACGGCCACCCGAAACATGCCGTAAATACCCCTTTGAGCAATTCGACGGAATTTTTGGCTGTTGCTCTCCGCTTCTCTTCTTGTTCACCCACCTCATCATCATCGCAAAGCCTTGACATCCAGTCTACCTAGTGAGGACTGGAAGCGGCAGTGCTATCAGCTGCAATCTAGCAAGATTTCGCACTTTTGGTTAATCCGCACGCTCGGACACATCACCGTTATCTCGCGACCTTTTCAACGCGGGCATTCATCATCTTCATATCCGCCATTCCTGTCGCACAAGATGTCCGGTAAAGATGCTCTAGTATCCGGCCACCTAGATCTGTCGCTCCCTCCAGCTCCAGCAAGCAAGAAGGAAAAGCTTGGAGGGTACGATTTCTATCGCTCGATAGGGAGCCCGAGATATGTCGTTGCGCCAATGGTGGATCAGTCTGAACTAGTGAGTTGCCCCTCTCTTTCACAACTGTCGGGGAAAGTTAGCTTACCGGTGTATAGGCATGGCGTATGCTATCTCGGGCTCCCCTCCCGCCATCCATAGCGGGCCCAAGCACCACTACTCCCCCAACACCAACCGGCCAGACCTACGTCCGACATCCCGGAGGAGCCCACCTAACTTATACGCCCATGATCCACGCCAAGATCTTCGCTACGTCTAAATCGAAGTCCAAGGGGTCGGATGGGCAGTTTGATATCAGTCATGAAGAGGAGGGAGCGGATAAGGTATTGGCGGGGATAGAAGGAGGAGATCGGCCATTATTCGTGCAGGTGAGTCGGGACTTCAGGATCTTCACGGATCTCTGATTTTAAGCATCATCACGCTGAGATCCATTCTTCTTATCTACGTAGCAGCTGATGCAGACAGTTTTGCGCAAATGACCCCGATATGCTACTCGCCGCTGCCAAGAAGGTCGAAAAGCACTGCGATGCGGTAGATATCAACTTTGGTTGTCCGCAGGGTATCGCAAAACGGGGCAACTACGGGGCGTTCTTACAAGATGACTGGGAACTAATACAAAAGCTTGGTGAGATACTCGGCCGTGTAAGAAGCATGAGCAGCATGATCTGACAGTATACAGTCGGAACTCTGCATGCCAATCTTTCCATCCCTGTCACTGCGAAATTCCGATTACATCCCGATCCCATTCGCACGATCGCCTATGCGCAAATGCTAGAAGCTGCCGGTGCGCAGATATTGACAGTACACGGCCGAACGAGGGAGATGAAGGGTCAATTTACCGGATTGGCAGATTGGGAAATGATCAAGAAGGTCAAAGAGGCAGTTAGCGTGCCGGTCTTTGCGAATGGGAATATACTGTATGGAGAGGATGTGGAAAGGTGCTTGGAGTTGACGGGTTGTGATGGAGTCATGACTGCCGAGGTGAGCTCTTGCGAATGATTTCAGGCTGTGAGAGGGGATTGAAGTGACTGATCCAAATAGGGGAATCTATCCAATCCCGCCATCTTCGTTCCCCCTTCACATCCTCGTGCAAATCCCCCAATGACCCTCCTCGCAAACCGTTACCTCGACATTTGCGCCTCGCTCAAAACACCAACGGCCAACTCTGCCATGAAAGGCCATTTGTTCCGTTTGCTCAAACCCGTGTTGGACGCGCAGCCAGATGAAAAGCTTCGGATTAGGATTGCAAAAGCTGCAGGTGTGGACGAGTTGAGAGATGTGGTCAGGACGGTAGAAGAAATATTGAAGGTGAGTAGGGGACTTCGCTGGGAGAACATGACTCGGTTCAGCTGGCGGTGGTGCATCGGTGTTGAATCCAGCTGATCAATCTTAGCCCGCCATGGACGCTGCAGGACCTTCATGGCGCCCTCCACCGATAGATCCGAAAACGGGCTATCGTGATCTCCCAATATGGGTAGCTCAACCACATATCCGTCCCCTCCCCAAACCCACACCGGCAGGTACTACTTCCGCCGTCCCATCCGACGGTGCTGCTGCTCAACCATCCCAATCCTCCCCACCGCCATCTCGTCCCTCCTTGCCGACCATAACATCCTGCGTCCACCCCTCATGTACACACTCCGCAGCAATCAAATGCCCCCATGGTGCATGTCTGACGCACTGCCGCTCCACTTTGGCTATAAAGGGCGGGATGGACCCTGCGCAAGCGGAGAAAGAGGCGAAAGAGGGTGGGCTAGTAGGGATGGGATGCGAGGACCATGAGGAGAAAGTGAGGGCTAGGAACGAGCGGATGGCGCAGAAGAAGAAGAATGGAAAGGAGGGCAGGAATAAGAATAAGGGAGAAGTCAATGGGAATAAGGGTAAGAAGAGGAAGGCCGAGGATGCGGTGGAAGGGGATGTGAAGGGTAATGGGTGGAACAGCGCACTGCATGGTGAGGCAGGAGATGAGGAAGAGCGATACATGGCTGGTCTTGCCAGCTGATAGCCATCTGTAGGCAATCTTCCTGGATGACTGGGAGATGTTGATTTCATGCATGTTGTCAGATCCCCTCCCGCCCTTGGACTAAACAAAGCTAGTCCACTTTCCACCTCGTCACGCTATCCGCATCGTCATCTGCGTCCAGCAATAACTCTAGCGACCAAACAGCGAGGAAGAGCGCGATATTGAGCCATCTCCACCATGTCTGACTTCCAGCGTCGAGGACTGGAAATGTCAGCCACGACCTGGGAAGTGGCAGGCCCCGATGGGCAGCAGAAGGAGAGAATACATGAAAAGCAACGTACAGAGTAGATGTGTGTAGACAGCTATCAGAATAGCTCGCCGATACGATAAAACAACAGTCGTCACTCTCATGTTCTACCCTTCCGTCAGCTTTTGGCCTCGTCCAGTCGAACGTAGATTTGAAACTGACCGCTGGCTCTTCTCCCAAACTCCGTCCATCCCAGAACCCAGGCGTGACTCCCATACCCCCGACCCCTCCGCCAACGCCAGAATCACTCATCCCGTCATCCCATCCCATACTTGCTTTACGGATGACGGGGACTATTCGCGCGGCAAGATGTAAGACAGCTACGCGATATACTAGGGACAGGAGCAGATGGGGTGGGAGAGTTTGTGCGCTGTGGATATTCAGCTGAGGCCTCTTCGAATAGAAGCGAGGGGTCTTTCAAAGATTGTGAAGAAGGTGGGAGCGCTGAGGGCGATGACAGGGTCGAATCATGAAGGAGAGATCAACTCACACATCCCACACGCTATCCATCACGCCGATCACGGCCCGCTTGGCCAGGTTCCGCACGGAGGTCTCGGGTACCTGCTTCGAGGCTGCCCAAGAGCTTGTGAGCCAGCCTGAGCCAAACGATCTTGGTCTGTTGATGTCAGCTGTAGCCCATGCACCCAAGATTTGAGGTGATATGTGAGGAGGATGAAGCTTACTCCATGGCAGATTCCACGCCCGACAGCCAGGCAGAGTACTTAAAAGTCAGCTACCGGTCTGCGAGCCCTAGAACTACCAGAGGTTCCTTAGCTCACCACGACGTAGACGAATACCAGACTTGTCTCTAGGACATTGGTCCGCTTCAGGGCGAAGCCTATGGACGAGAGGAAAACGACGGCTGTGAGGGCGCATCCGAGGAGGAAAGCTGGGATTGTGGAAGATGTGGAAATGGGGAAGTACTGCATTGTCAATCAGAGCTGTGAGGGGACGAGATGACACCTTAGTAGAGAGGTCGGCAAGACTTACCTTGTACACACCAGCCAGACCCACACAGTAAACAACAGCAGCCAAAACCAGCGCTCCAAGACTCCTCCATTCCAGCCCACCCTCCTCCTTCTCTTCCTCATCTGCCCATCCCTTACCTACTCTTCCCGCGACTTGGATGACAAGTAGCGTGCTCACACCCTCCAGCAAGGTAAATAGGGGCGATACCACCCGTAGGATCTTGGCGTACACAACTGGCAGGACTTCCACAAGTGTGTAGATTGGCGAAGGGATCAGGGCGGTCGATGGTGATGGGCTTGGAGGGTGTAGATGGAAGTAAAAGGTCAAGAGGAAGAGGCAAGAGGTGATTGTTGGAGAGAGGAATGAGAGGATTGATATTATGGGTGCGAAGGGAGTGTTTTTGGTGAATAGTCGGAGGGTCGAATAGGAGAAGTGATGGAGCGTTAGGAGTAGAGATAGTAGGAGGAAAGAAGGGGGACCTGAGAGAGTTCAGTTACGCGGCAGACATCCTAGGAAAAAACTCACCCAAGAGGTCGAGAACCATTGGAAGGCCCAAGAGGACCTGACCAAATGTCCCCATGCCCCCGAGGGACGACATGGCGCCGAGGAACATCTTGTTGATGTCCCGCCTTGCGGACACGCTTCTGGTATTGTTGGAAGCCTATTCCCTTCTCCGAGTAGCTATGTACAGCACCTCGAGTCGCGTCGGAGAATGCTCAGGTAAGTAGTAGACTAGTGAGTGATGTAGATGGATGATGGTGAATTGTCGGTCGATCACAAGATCCCTTTGAAACAATTTCCGACATTCCTCTCTTCCACCCTATATCATCTTGCTGATCATTCATTCTGAGCATCATGATCCGGTCGCGAGTATTTCTCCAGGCCCGAGCGGCTTCCCGTCTGGCCCCTGGCAAACTTCCTGCGCAATCGAGAATACCCCCCTTCGCAGTCCGACAGACCTCCACTTCGTCCTCCCCATCAGGTTCCAGTCTCGTCTTCAACGGCACTATAGCCGGGGCGCTACTTCTCGCTGCAGCCTATGCCTACTCCATCGAGAAGCAGAAGCCTGATCCATTCATACCTCGGTCTGATCCCAGCGACGTAGGCGGCGACACATTCGAGATCAACTTAGGCAGCGGCCGCCGGCGCCAAACCCATTCCTTCACCCGACTGTCCAATACCGCCTGCGAGTCTAAGCTTCATGAGCACGAGGCGAATCATACAGTTGGCCGAGCAGGGAATCCGGTGATACGATGGGACAGGAACTGGTTGGGTTCAAATGAGCCATGCGAGGATCGGAGTGCGGTGGACCTTGTCCCGAGAGGCAAGAGCGCGAGGGATATGAAGTCTGGAACTGCGGAGGGCCAAGAGGGTCAGAAAGACTTGGTGCTGTTCTCTATTATTGATGGACATGGAGGATGGGCGACTAGCGAATTACTGAGCAAGGTCCTGCACCCGACTTTGACCCTCAGTCTCGCTGCTCTCCAAGCGGGGATTGTACCCGGTCATCAGGGCTGGCTAGCGGGGATTATGGGCAAGATCAACCCTGGGTCTTGGGGAGCTCCGGTGTGGACGCAGGCGAACGTGACACAAGCGATCAGCTCAGCGTGAGTTCTTGCTTTGAGTGTGGCTTTAGACTAAGTCTGACGGCTAGGTACACACAGCTAGATGACAACATCGTCCGAACTCCCGTCCAGCTCATCCCGACTCTGCGCAACTCGCCAACGACTCCGGCCGACGAATCATCACCCGCTGCCACACCTCGTCAAACCCTAGCAGCTCTGGCCGAACCGGCGGATAATGGCGCGTGCTCCCTCTCTGCAGTGGTAGATGCCGAGGAGGGCGATCTGTACGTGGCGATAGCTGGAGATTGTCGAGCTGTGGCGGGATGGGAGAAGAATGGGGTTTGGAGGTGCGATGTACTTACGGAGGATCAGATGGGGGAGAATCAGCGAGAGGTGGATCGGTGAGTTTGACGAAGCGTCCTGATATCAGCGCTCAAAACTTATGATTAGGATGCGGAAGGAACATCCGGGGGAAGAAGATACGGTGATTATGCGCGGCAGAGTCCATGGGGGTTTACAACCTACTCGGGCGTTCGGTGACGCCTCATATAAGTGGACTCAGGGCGAAGCGGCAGTGTGAGTTCTTCTTTAGCTAGTCGTATTTGCTCTTCCGTCGCGATTCTAAGCTGATATTTACAGTATCTGCGATGCTTTAGCGACAGAAGGAAAGAAGGCTCGTCGTCCTCGACCGTGCAACAAGACACCACCATACGTCACTGCCCGTCCGGAGATCACTCATCGGAAGATCAAGGGGCAAGATGGAGAGAAATTACGATTCATGATTATGGCTACTGACGGATGTGAGTTGGCGACTATCCTCATTTTTCCTTTTACTCCTTGATCGAACCTGGCGTTAGCCTTACCCCCGCTTTCCAGCTTCGATCACGTATTGCTTCGCCTTCTTGGGCCATCGTCCATCTCCGTGCCGCCTAGTCCCGACAGCTGATCATTAGTATGGGACCGTATAACCTCAGAAGAATCCACCCTCCTCGTAGCCTCTTATCTCCGCCATGCTTCCCATTCCGAGATCCACAAATCCACACTCCCCCAGCAATTCCCTCTTGTCCCTCATGCTTCAGAAGCCGACAGACCATACCCCGCCGAACCCCTCCCTGGAAGTGCCGGACGGAGTAATGGGACTTGGGTATATGAAGGAGACACCAATGCAGCTACGCACCTGATACGGAATTCTTTGGGGGGTGGAGATAGAAAGGGGAGGAATGAGTTGTTGAGTGTCAACGGGGAGGTGACGAGGTGGTTGAGGGATGATATTACCGTCACGTCAGTTTTTTGGCCTGGCCCTGAATGAGGCAAAGTTGGAGTTGGACTATGAGCTGATTTGGCAGGGTCGTCTTTTTCGATGATGATGTCACAATGGGACAGGCTTCGGTGATGATGCCATGATGGGACAATGGCCGACAATGGATCTCAGCTAAATGAGACCAAAGGGGAAGGGGGCGGAAGGTACGGTGGGCCTTCATGCAGATTGACGGAGGCTGCTACATAGCTTATGCCTTACAACAAGAGGATCCTCATGTAGCGCAATAAAGATGATCCACTCATCGCATCCAGCTTCGTAATCCAACATACATCACTTATCGGGCATAGCAACTTCTACCCCCGCAGATTTCGCGGCCCCTTTTGTCATTCCTGCCCACCCCGCTTCTCCGTCCTTCTACCCAGGATTAGAATGCACTACTCGTCCGCATTTGCTCGAGCTTCTTCAACACCTCTCCCACCGTCCGTTCCAAATCACCCGCAATAACTTGTTGTTTGTTATACGGTAGTGATCCGAAACCTTCGCACAGATCTCCATCTACAACACCCATGACGGGTGCGTAATATCCTCTGTAGGCCAAGTGATCTCGGCCTACTAGTGATACGTTTTGAGATCGCATGTGCTGCCGATATCAGCAAGATTACCCTTCTGACTTTTGCCAGTCCAGAAAGCCATTCTCGTGACGGTGGCTTACCATTTCTAACGTCGTCATAACTTCCACATCGTCCATTGATGAGAAGGGTACCAGAGCCCCGACAGCCCCCGATATTGTCGTGTAAACCAGGACATCCTTCCCTCCAGCGACAAGAGCAATTTTGGTAATTCTAGACATATCAGCACAAACCCCTCTGTCCATAAATAAACTTACGAAGTCACAATACTCCCGACATTATAATGCGCAATCATATCACTCTTATGAGCCGCACCCATCAAAAACCCTCTCTCATGCAGAATCCCAGCGCCGGTCGGATCATCATCTACTTTTTCAGAGACGTGCGAGTTGACCCGATTAATAAAGATGTTTCCAAATTTATCACCGCAAGCGACCGTCTCATAGTCGACATCGGTCACGCAGGTGAGCCAACGGGGTTGAGAATCGTCGGCGAAAATGAGGAGTTGGCGTGAGGGGATGGAACGGTAGACGCAGTAAAATGTCGATTCTTGCATGTCGCCAACGATGATTCGGGCGCCAGTGACGTTGATTGTGGAGACGCAAGTTGGGAAACTCTACATTTCGAGTCAGTTGTTGGTCACACGTCATGATGATCGACCTCGCAACTCACCGTGTTTTCACACTTCCGCAGTAAAGCCTTCTTACCCATCTCATATAACCGTAATGATTTCCCAACACCAACAAGCAGATAGCCCTGGAAGCCAGCAACAGCCATGGGGATATCATCCGTTCTGGTCTAACAGGTCAGCTTCAACCCCCTGACTCTTAATACAGGACATGTTAACTCACCTTGTGCATCAATTCCAAAGTCCTGCCTGCGTCTCGGATCGCATATACCCTCAACCATCCTCCCCGACACGCCCGAGGTACAAGTGTCGTCCCCACAGCCGTACCAACGACGAGTGTAGGCTCACCGCCCATTCGCTCAAAGTAAGCTATGGAGAGTGAGAAGGCCGCTTCGTCTTCGTCAAGTTCTAGCGTCATGACGGAGTCGTTCTGATTGGTCAGCTGTGTGTTCCATGTTCCACAAGCGGGGTGCGATGTAACTGACCAACACCGGATCGAGAACTCTAATCAGACTGGCCCATTTACCCGGTCCAGCCCTGACGCGACCGTAGACATTCGCAGGTAAATCCAGCATTTTCCTATCGACCCGATCTCCGCTCGCTTCCTGAATTCGTCAGTTTTCGTGCGTCTTCTGTCTAGACGATGAGTTAACTCACCTTCTCAGCTGTAATCCGGGCGACAGCTGCGGGTCCATATGTCCTGTGATCCGACTCGATAACGTAGAAGATGTTGTTGTAAGGATAAGGGACGAATCTTCTTGGTGTATAAGTCAAGGGTGTCGTATCCTGCTTGAGCTTTTCGCCAAGTTTAGGAATGGTGAAGATTCTAGAATATCAGCTTGGCCCTTCGCTAATCTGAACATGAACAGGCAATGGAGAACTGACCGTAATGAATTCCCCGCAATAGCAATCAAACCCTCCGGACAAGTAGGCGAGCTAAACGTACACGCATACTCGAGCGTATCATAGATCAACGGCTGTGTCTGGAGCATATCCTGATACGTGTACAACAACCACGATCTGGAGCTGAAGGCGAGGACGGATGGTGAACCATGTACAGTCGCACGGACAAGTTTGGGCGGTTTAGCACCCAAGAATCGGAGCCGAGTGTCGGATAATGATCCATCGACAGGATCAACGACCGTTCGGAGGAGTACACCATTGACTAAACCGATATTTAAAAACATTGTTGGTCGGTTCTTATCGATTGAAATGTCGAATATCTCTGCTAGGCAAATAGCGGAAGGGGGTGCTGTAAGTGCTTGAAGAGAAAGAGTTTCGAGTGTGTTGTCGGGTTCGAGAGAGATGATGTGGACAGTTTGATTGTCGCATCCAACGGCCTGTAACGTCAGCTTTTGTTCGATCAACGTCAGACTTGAAACTTACAAGGTACGGTGTCCTTCTCCTACCCTCTGGAATTTCCGCAATACTAATCGCAGTGGCATTACCAGGTAACGCCTTCTTTTCTTGAAATTCTGCCAAACTCCCCTCTGGGTCCAATTCGAAATACACAATCTCGGCCGTACTGAGCGCAATGACGACTTGCCGTCTGTTGGTCGTGGCGGATACGATGGTCGTTCCGGGAGGGCAAGACCATTCGTCCACTCGATCAGCAGCGCGGATATGGCGTAGACCGTATGGGTGAACTTGGAGTAGTCCCGAGTCGCCTAATTGCTGCACGGCGAGCGTAGGTGATGAAGAGAGGAAACCGGTATCGTTTACTTCTTCGATGGAGGCGCCGATGGATAGGACGAGGGTACCGTTTGGGAATGAAAGGACAATGTAGGAGTCGTATTCGTCTATAAGGTCAGCTCAACTCTCTGTTTACGGGATTGCCTAGCTTACCATCTTCCTTCAATTTCAATGTCCACACTGCAGTCGGCATACCAGGCAGTGGACTCTCAACAACAGGCGCAACGTCCAGCCCATGCTTCAACGTCCGGAACGTACTCCGACCTCCCTTCCCACATGCCGCGTAAATCTGAGGCGTATCCGACGTAGCACCGAGCAGGTTCACAACCTTTGCGTCGCATATAGGATCAAGAGAGGAGAGGGTGTCGACCATCATGAGGTTTTGCAGATCGCGCGGGGAGAAGAAGGCATAAGGTAATGCGCCGGGTGTGTTTCCGAAATCGGGATAATCGGTAGATGACCAGATTTGCTCATCGTCGTCTTCACCTAGGTTTTGGAATTGGTATAGGTTCCTGTCGTGTCAGCTGAGGATTCGGGATGGAAAGGAGCCTATATCTCAACTCACTGATCGCTGAATTCACTCGCAGCGAATAAATATCCCGACTTTAAGATACAAAGACTGGTAGAGACCGGTACGGTATCAAAGTACTTTATCCTCAAAGCCTTGACATCCTCATTTTCATGCTCGATCGTCACCTTGAACAAATCTCCATCTTCCGATTGGAGCAAGAAGAAGAAGGCGCCCTAAGGATATCAGCTGAGGACTGCGAAGACTCTATCGCGGGAGGCCAACTCACCTTGATCTTGTGCATGACTGCAGTGACGATGATATTCCCCCGACTGCTCTCTCCTCGTTGCGCTAAAGGATTTCTCCGACGAGGGATAGGAATCCGATGCGCATCCGCATCCATATGTTTCCATATGATGTGATCTTCGCAGCATACAAGTACACCAGACGGTCCTTCGAATTTATCCGTATTGGCATTTTGTCCACCGGGCACTATGTTGCGTCAGCTGTATCTCCATTCGCTGGGATCGGACTAGCAGACCTTGAACTAGCATGTTCGCCCGTCGATCAGTGGGTTCACTCCACTTGCGCACGACGTGATTTAGTCCCAGGTCCAATTCGTAGAATGTCAAATACTACCCAGTCAGCTTTCACGTTCCATTTGCATAAAGGCGGAGTTAAAGAGCTTACTTTCTCCACCTTTTCATAAGCCTCCCCAGTTGGATCCTCGTCACTATCGGAATAATCCATCTCTAACGCGGCATAAAGCGGATTATCATATCCCTGATCAACGGCGATAATGTGGGTGACGAGTGTATGTGCCTTGTGGGCTTCAAGAGGTGATGAAGGGAATAGTTTGCCTTCTGAATTTCGGTTCAGGACGTAGACTAGTTTAGTACGTTCAACGCTGGTCATGTAAGCTGATTACACTTCACGAGGAGAGATAGGCGACAAGCTTACGAGCCGAGGAGACATGATCGACCTTTTGGGTCGACAGCTAGGAATTGACCTGGTACTATACGTCTAAAAGTGTCAGGTTATCCATGGTCGCATTGTGAGACAGAAGCCAACTCACCTAGATCCAGTCTTGCCGTATGTCTCCTGATACAGACTCTCGAAGTGTGGTGTGGGCGTGACGAGGAATTCAATAATGGATAATCGACCAGAGTCGGACGATATCAGAATATAGTCTGGACAATTGTCAGAAGCGGCCTTACAATAATGGAGAAAGTAAGGAATCCGAGCTCGTGAGAAGCCGAGGAGGAGAAGCAAGAAAGAAGGCTCACCCTTGGTCATTCCTGCTAATCTGAATCCCTGGACATTACGGACAACCCCAAACGCCTACGAGTCAGTCAGCTCTAGTCTCGTCTAGCGTGCTTCAGGACGCAGGGTCTTAGCTTACCTCTGTAGTACACAGCGTGTCCACTATATCAGTCAGCTTGCTATTCCCCATTGGATGTTCCAACGACCAGAAACCTGTGCCAACTCACAATGCCCACTCGTCGTATTCAGCTTCAACATCTCCAACCTCGTTCCTCCCCTCACTACCAATATCTCCTGACCCTTCGTACCCGAGAATGAACCGACGGTGGCGCCCGAGACAGCCGTTGCAGGCTGCAGCGTCAAGTTGTAGAGGTGCATCGTGGCAAGCGTCGAATGCGGTGCGTCGATTAGAGAAGCGGGTGCGCGGAGGCTTGAGGCTATGAGCAGCTACGGATCAGCTACTTTAAGGCTTGGGGATAGAAGCTAGTAGTAATTGCGAGTGGTATAGAGATGTTGAGGATTGTATAGGGTGGCCGTGGTATGGCTTGGTGGACGGCGAATATTTAGATAGGCGGGTTTCGCCGGTTTTATCCAGGCCTACTCGTCACGTGATACCATCATATCCTTGGTGGGTGAAATGGTAATACAGTGCTATCCAAGGAGTACAAGCTAGCGGGTGTCCGAGTAAGGTCTACAAGGTACCCATATCCCCCTCGTTCCCTTGACCCATAGCTCCACCTTGCCCCGAAGCGCCATTCCCAATATTCTCCCCTACGCCCGCAGCTCTGATCTCCCCAGTCTGCGCCAACCCCATACCCTGTATCCCATACGCTGCAGACGGGGTACCTCCTAGCATCTCCACCTCCCTCCTTAGTCTTTCTACCTCCGCGATATAATCTGACTGGCTGTGCCTCAGCCCGTCAATGTATTCAATGGCTAGAAATCAGCAATATCCCAATCACGAATAGCAAATCACACGTACCTCGCTTAAGTATCTCCCACTTGCTAGATTTTGTTCCTCGCTCCGTTGGCAATTGTTCCCTCAACTCATCAAACAGATCCTTCATTTCTTTCCGCCTTTGTCGCTCGGCCAGTTTGTGGTGCACCTTGAGTTCCGGCGTTCGGCTAAAGGGCGTCCGGTTCGGATTCCCATCTTCATCTTGACCCTCTGCTTCCTCTCCATCATCGTCCGGAGCTTGAAGATGAAGGTGAGGGTGAAGATCATGTTCCGAAGCTCGTCGAGATGATTCTCCTTCACCTTCACCATCTTGGTTATCCCCATACACCGCCTGTCCGCCCCCGCCCGCGCCACCCGACCGAGTCGTCATTGATGCCTGTGGAGACATCTTGTCCTGATTCCCACCCGTTGACGCCGCGGCAGCAGCAGCAGCGACAAGTGATCGAGCCGTTCCGGCCGCTACGGCCGAATGGAGGGTTTCGTCCGAGAATCTCATTCCGCCCAATGGCAAATCGGCATTTCCCTGAGGAAGAGCAGGGATAGTCATACCGCCCAATCCAGAGGAAGCGGCAGAGGAAGGCTCGGCAGGCCAGTGGTATTGGTTGAAAGATGCGGACGAGTCTGTAGGGAGGTGGAATTGAGGTTGGATAAGTGATGGTCCGGAGGGATAGGTGTCTGCTGCCAACTCAGAGGTGAGGGCAGGATCGAGATCGAGATCCGTCAGGCGGATACGCTTTGCGGCGCGATCTTCTTGCGCCATTGTTGTGTGAGGTGGGGGAATGTGGCGCTGGGACTGGGACTGAGACTGGCGAGATAAGATAACACCCACGTGTGGATATGATGGAGGAAGGAAGAGTAACGCGTGGCTGCCACGAGGAGATGAGATGAGTGAGATGGGACCCCTCCCAATTTGCCGCTTTGACCCACAACGGCGGATCTGTGTTGTAAACAACCCAAAGGGGTAATTATATTTCCTGAAAAAGCTTTTGCTGGCTTTTTGAGCCCGGACAACAGAAGCTGTGTCAGGGGTGCAAGGCGGAGTTACGGACGGCGTTACCGCTAGTGGCGATTTCCGCTGCATCCTTTGAAACAAGGCAGATTACAAACTTAAACCAAGCTTCCTCCTTCTTCACTTCAACCATGATGCATAGGCCTTGCATACTATCATGTCTGTTATACTTACCGCTCTCGCAATGAAGAGGTAGTTCTCATGCTTTCGAAGCTGTAGAAACCTCCATCATCACATCGGCCCCTGACCTTATGCGAGGGGAAAAATGGTCACAATCACGTTCAGACGGACAGGCGCAGGCACGACCCAGGTCCCGCTCGGACGTCTGTGTCTGAAACATAGGGCTGATAGACAAGATACTAAGCTAAATGTTGCCTGATGGTACCGGCAAGTCACTCGGCTCCCGGGCATTGAGGAAAGGGGTGGAGGACAGCATGCGGACAGGCGCCCAAAGGAGGGCGCTCCACCTGACGTTTCAGCTATTATCTTGGCTGACGTGTGTATGTGTGTGTGTGTGATTCCGCTCAGTGCGAGATCGGGGAAGGGGGTATATCTGTATGGGGAATCGTCGCCCCCAGGCTTCTCTCATCATCCTCCTCTCTTCCTCACAGATCCCATCAATAGGTACGTGTATCGTCTCCCAGCCACATTCTTCAGCTTACCCTCTAGGCCCCACTCGGCCCTCATCACATCAGCCACTCGTTACACCACACCCACACTCTCCTTCTCAGTCTCTTTCCCCCTCGTACCCCAAATCACCATGCTCGCTTCCTTCCTCCCTCTCGCTCTCCTCACCCTGGCCATTGCCTCCCCCATCGACCTCCTCACCCGCCAGACCAAATGCACCGCCTACACCATAATCAACACGCGCGGCACAGGCGAGCTTCAAGGCCCCTCATCAGGTTTTAGAACGATGAACCAAAACGTCCTCTCTTCCAACCCGGGCGGAACCGTCTATTCCACCGTCTACTCTGCTGGCTTCTCCCAAATCTCCACAGCTGGAACTGCCGATATCCTACGTCAACTCTCCTCGGGCCTAGCCTCCAACCCCAACCGATGCTTCATCCTCGAGGGCTACTCCCAGGGCGCTGCAGCCACTGTCAATGCCCTCAAACAGCTCCCGGCTTCCGACCCTAGGTTCAACGCCGTCAAGGGCGTGTTCCTCATTGGGAACCCGGCGCACAAGGCGGGATTGGCGTGTAATGTCGATACCAATGGAGGGAGTACGACGAAGAATGTGAATGGTTTGTCGGTGGGGTTGGGCGGGATTCCAGCAGAGTGGGTCAGCAAGACGCTTGATGTGTGCAACTTTGTAAGTTTATCTCCTCTGACTTCAGTCCTTGCTAGACCTCTCGATCATGGAGCCTTGGCTGACCTCACAGGGCGATGGCGTGTGCGATACTCTCCATGGCTTCGGCATCAACGCAGCTCACCTCGCCTACCCCCTCAATCCCGGTACACAGCGTCAGGGCACCGACTTCATCAATGCTGCTCTCAGGGCTTGAGGGAGAAGGGAAGTGGCTAGTGGTCAAGCAGTGTTGTGCATAGGTCCTCGTAGGTAGTGAAGTAGGTCAAGCAGTTCATTCTAGGTATCCGGGCCAGGTCACCTCTCATGCCATGTATTCTCTCGAGTCTCGAGTCTGTATGAGCCAGACAGGGCCTTCGATCGATCCGACAGACTCCTCGATCATCAGCACAGCCAACACATCGGAGACCCAAGGGTGGCAAGGTCTGAAACACGTACCCTTCTTGACGACAGCGCGAAAGAAGCTTTCAGATCTCGATCTTGAGAAAGTGGGGGTGCCTTTGGCTGAATTTTAGCTTTGACTCAATACCTCGGCTCAGTCATCTGCATACCCGCAACGCTGGTTGTACTCTCCGACCTTGCCTGACGACCAGATCTAGACTCCCTCGAAGGACATCTGACGCGCAGCGCAAATCGTTAGTCGTCAGGGTTCGTATCACTTCCGACCCGATCGGAGCGTCACCTCACGACGACCCACCCAACAATCGAGATCCCCAAAACCCTATCGTCTCAATCATCAAGTCAACACACTACGCAGGGGCCAGTCTACCGCTGTTGACGTTTCAGGACTCTGGCTCAGTGTCAGAAAGGAGGTCCGCATAACCCGGCTCTCTAGCGCTCGACGACTGTGCGCGCGCCGTCCGTGCTCAGCCTTCTCGACCAACCCCCTCCTTTCCTCTTCCCCGTCTTGCAGTGATGGTATCTCCAGGGGTTGGGGAATGCTTGGAGATTGGGAGTTGTGTGTATGGCTATTGCTTGGTGATTGTTGTGGAGCAGAGTGGGGTCGTCCCACTCCAAAGTAGTGAGTCGACAGACCAGGCCAATGGCGGAGAGATATATAAGCTGAGCTGGTCAGGCCCTATCCGTCTCTTCCATCTACATCTTTACCACCTTACATCTACAGGCAGCGCCTCTACTCTTCCACTTCGAACAACCCCAACGCCTACCAATACCCAACCCCAACAACTACCCAACCCAACCCAAACCCAACATGCTCGCCTCTCTCATCCCCCTTTCGCTCCTCGCCCTCACCCTCGGTTCCCCCCTCTCCCTCATCCCCCGCCAATCCACTTGCTCCTCCTACACCATCATCAACACCCGAGGCACCGGCGAGCGCCAAGGCGAGTCATCAGGCTTCACCAAGATGAACCGTGATGCACTCGCCTCTATCCCAGGCGGTAAACGAATCAACACAGTTTATCCAGCCGGCATCAACCAGAACTCAGCCAAGGGTACGGCCGATATCCTCGATAACCTCAGCTCGGGCCTTGCCAAAAACCCTGACGAGTGCTTCATCCTCGAAGGTTACTCTCAGGGCGCCGCAGCTACCGTCAATGCCATGGCGGAGATCGATTCCAACGATCCTCGGTTTGATGCGGTCAAGGGCGTCTTCCTTATTGGGAACCCGGAGCATAAGGCGGGATTGGCGTGCAATGTGGACACGAACGGCGGGTCAGATACGGATAATGTCGCGGGGATCTCGGCGAGGTTTGGGGATGGCGTTCCGGCGGAGTGGGTCAGTAAGACTTTGGATGTGTGCAAGAAGGTGGGTCTTCTCCCTTTCCCCTTCCTTCTCGTTCTCCTTCTCCTCCTCGTCTTCCTCATTGGTCCTTCTACTTCCCCACTCTCTTCTCTGCCTCTTCTCCAGTCATGGGACCCAGCTGACACACAGGGCGATGGCGTCTGCGACACTACCAACGGTCGAGGTATCAACGCCGCTCATCTCGCCTACCCCCGCGACGCCGGCACCCAAAGCCAAGGTCTTGCCTTCATCACTTCCAGCCTCGGCGCATAGGTCTTCTCCGATGGTCTTCGATGGAGCAGAGCAGGGAAGTAGGGATCAGGGATCAGGGATGGGCGGTGAAGATGCAAAGTCAGGGGAAACAAGTTTAGGTAGTTTTAGAATAGTTCAGGCTGGTCCTTTGCTCTCTTCTACTATGCAGTCTAGCTATCATATCTCTTCTTCATCTTTAGCTCAGAGATCGTACTGGCCAGCTGCACCTCGCCACACATGTCCACCGCCACAACTAGCTGTCAATCCACGGCCGAGATCAACATACCTCACCCTGGAACTTGAAACACAGTGACGTTAGCCACAAACAACCTCGAGTCCTCGGCGGCGGCAAGCGGTCAAACATGTCTCTCTTCCATTCACTCCATCCTTAGCTTCCCATCTCCCCTGTCGTCTAGTCAATCGTAGACAAGCATGAGTACCTAACGACCCTTACTTCTGACCTCTCACAACCATCAAGCCAATAATGATGAGACGACTAGTACTCCACTCAGCAATTCTGTCGACATGTACAGTCTCCACGGCCCCGATTCCCGATCCCGCGATGAGCGCATGAGCATCTCATCTCCATGCAACATCGGCTATTTCGCTAAAGATAGTTCTGGTAACTAGATAAGCATCTCCCGACCCCCTCGGAGGGTCTCATGAGCAAGCAGAGCGTGCTACAAGGTGGTGAAGGGGCGATGCGTCGGTGCCTGCGCCTAGACCTGAGGGGTACGGAGGTATGTTTACTGTTTCATCTCGATCTATTCCCGCCAGTCTATTCTAGTACCCTCATCCTCAAAGATCGGGACGATGGTGGCCTTACCTCCGAAACAATCGGCATAGCGTTGACGACCGTTCACAGGGAGACCTTGTCAGAACGTTCGCTGATTTCCTATAAAGGTCTGACTTTACGGTCCCAATTCTTCCATCAACCACTTCTCCCTCTTCTTCGCTCGATAGACACTGGCTGTCTCCCTCACTTGATCAGCACCTTCACCTCCTCTATTCAACAGACACCGGTTGTCTCCCTCCCAACCCTTATCCTTTCGCTTCGACACATCGGTCCATCTATCATGCTCTCCTCATTCCTCCACTTAGCCTGCATCGGTCTGGCAGTCGCCACACCTATCCCCAACCCTCAATTCGGCGGTGGGTTCGGACTCGGCGGTGCTGGTGGCGGCGGTATCCCCAAATTCCCCGGTCTAGGCGGTGCGGGTGGTGCTGGCGGTGGATTTGCCGGGTTAGGCGGTGGCGGTGGCGCTGGTGGTCTTCCCAAGTTCCCTGGGTTGGGTGGTGCAGCCGGTGGCGGAGGGATCCCCAAGTTCCCAGGTCTGGGCGGAGCAGGAGGCGCTGGTGGATTTGGCGGTCTAGGCGGTGCGGGCGGTGCTGCAGGAGGGTTTGGTCTAGGTGGCGCTGGGGCCGCTGCTTCTGCAACCTCCACCTCTGCCGACACATCCACTTCCACTTCCTCTGCCGATACTTCTTCATCCACCGACACTACCTCATCCCCCGCAACAAGCACCAACGGCGGTAACGGCTGTACCTCTTACACCATCATTAATACCCGAGGTACAGGCGAGCGACAAGGTCCCTCTTCCGGTTTCAAAACCATGAACGCCAATGTACTCGCCGCTAAATCAGGCGGTAAAGTATACGATACTGTCTATCCAGCAGGATTCAACCAGAACTCCGCATCGGGTACCGCAGACATTCTCCGTCAGATGGACTCGGAGTTAGCTACCAACCCTAGTCAATGCTTCATCCTTGAAGGTTACTCTCAGGGGGCTGCGGCAACTGTCAATGCCCTTGCCAAAATGCCGACGTCGGACCCTAAATTCGACGCTACCAAGGGCGTCTTCCTCATTGGGAACCCGGAACACAAGCCTGGATTGGCATGCAATGTCGATACGGCAGGTGGGAAGACGACGGAGAATGTTAATGGGATCTCGGCGGCTCTGGGAGGTGGGATCCCGGCGGAATGGGTCAGTAAGACTTTGGATGTTTGCAAAGCTGTAAGTCTCTTCTTGGATTGTATATGTATTGGACGGCAGCTGATGAGATAGGGCGACGGTATTTGCGATGCTGCGAGCGGGTTCGGCGTCACTGCAGCCCACCTTGCTTACCCTGTCGATGCTGGGACTCAGGATCAGGGTACCAAGTTCGTCAGTAACGCCATCGGCGCTTAGGCGAGGCGGGATGGAGGAGCAGGTGAAGACTGGGGCAGGGCCTACTTCACATGTATTGATAGCAAATATTAGTCCGTAGTGATTCGATCGTGGGTAGGGCTGGTCCCTTTCTCATGCTATGTAACTGTACCTCCAATAACATCAGTCAGCATAGGACGCAGAGCTTTGACCATCGAACTGCTCCAAGGCTTCTACAGATCATCCATGGCAATGACTGCAGATTTGCAACATGAAACAAGATGAAACACCTGAGGTATTCCCATTGCTCCTCTGCCAAGCTGGCTGGTGAGAAGAGCTTCCAGATCGGAACATACTGCACAGTGCAGAGTTCTGGCGCTCATATGTGGCGCATGCATAGCTCAATGACGGTGGCCAAAGCAGAGCGCCTGACATTCCCATCCTCGACTAGCTTCCATCCATCATCAGCCGGACTCGCTGAAGATTTGGCGTCAGACGCCGACAGTCGAAATGGTAGCAAGCACGCAAACCCATACCCGCTTAGAGCGTAGCTAGAGGCAGCGGAAAACACTCGACTCCATACAGATCGATTTTACATGTTGCTAATTCCTTGATTTGACGATTGATACTTCTGACATTGACCCCAACGCCTATCCCGATTCCCCGCCCAGTACCGACGCCGACTCTCCTCACCGACCTCACTGGATACAGCTTACAATCCCTATCCCGCCTACACTCGCCAATGCTCCGCCCCTGAAAGAGATGCGCCGCTTATGCGCCAAGTCGGGCTGTGATGAATGCTGTGCCCTGTCGCTGGGTTCCAGCGTCATTGGGGTAGGCAAGGTGGGCGGCGTTGATGCCGAAGCCGTGGGTAGTATCGCAGACACCATCGCCCTAGATATATCAGCCACGACTCTTCTTCCACATTCCGATCCAAGCGCAGGACCAGGACTTACAAAGTTGCAAACATCAAGTGTCTTCCCGACCCACGCCGCTGGTATCCCCCCAGCCAACGCCGACAGCCCATTGACATTCTTGGTACTCGTCCCACCGTTGGTGTCCACATTACACGCCAATCCCGCCTTATGTTCCGGGTTCCCAATGAGGAAGACACCCTTGACGGCATTGAATCGGGGATCAGAGGTAGGGATTTGGTCTAGCGCATTAACCGTCGCTGCTGCCCCTTGAGAGTAACCTTCAAGGATGAAGCACCGACTAGGGTTCGCAGCTAGTCCCGAAGAGATTTGACGGAGAATATCGGCTGTTCCAGCCGCTGAATTCTGGGAGAAATCGGCAGTGTATACAGTATTGTAGACTGTACCTCCTGATTTGGCAGCGAGGACGTTTCGGTTGATGGTGGTGAATCCCACCGAGGGTCCTTGGCGCTCGCCTGTACCTCGAGTGTTTATGATGGTGTAGACTGCGCAGGTGGTTTGACGAGTGAGGAGGTCTACAGTGTCGGCGGGAGAGGGGACGGGGGTGGCTAGGGCCAAGCCGGCGAGGGCGAGGGGAAGGAGAGAGGCGAGCATGTTGTGGTAGGGAAGAAGGGGTAGGTTGATATGGGTAGGGTCGTTAGGTGGTCAGAGGACCAATCGAGGGGGATAGAGTTGTCAAGTAGGGTGGAGGAAGCGGACATCTTATATCTCCCACGCTCCGATCCACCACCACCTCTCGCTTACTTCCTCGCCCTAGTTACCGCCTCGGCCCGTCTAGACCTCCTCAGCCTCGCTTAGAGAGGCGGAATCTTGAGGCGCCATACACGCCATACTAGCGTCCTCGTTTAGGCACAAGTTACCCCGCTAGCCTCCATGGATCTGCCAAGTGGACTAGTGATCGCCATCCCCGATCTCATCAGATGTCGACATCATCTCGTTTCCGAGACGACTCAGAAGTCCGGGTCAATCACTGTCAATCATGGTTTGGTTTGCCTGAGGCCACTGTAAGTCACCATGAACCGCATCGTAATCCAGACGTTACTCACTCGAGTCTGACGATAGCAGTCGGACGCCCTTACAGAAACCGACGCGAAATGCCGATGACTCGTGACTCGTGACTAGCCAAGCCACTAGACTCTTTCATATCGATCGCGTGTGCAACACCGAGAATACCGGAATCCAGCAAAGAGCGAAGTGCTGTCATAGCTGTTATCTTATCAGACAAGGTCGCGGGACGTCGACTTTCGGCGGCCGAAGAAGGAGCAGCCTCACAATTGCCGATCGTCCCACACTTCCAGCGATTCTAGCTGACGAGATCATCTTTGGACATTCGAGATCTGAGTACAGTGTCCGTCTCATGTGACTCTGGCATCTGCAGCCGCGCGCTAACGGTCGAGGACATGGGCGATGGGCCATACCGGGCTTCTGCTTAGCGCGATTACAACGCGTGAGAATTTGAAAGCCTGACCGGCTAAATTGTCTCATAGCCGGACGATACATTTGCATCGACGCGCAGGGGTACTGATTTGAGGCCTTAAGGCCCAAACCCCGCTCCGTCTACGACCCTGTAGCGCCAGAATGCACGAGAGCGGCCCTAGAGGTTGCATGTATGTGATTGAGTTGTACAATGTCCGTAAGGCCCGCGGGCAACCCTGCTGGGACCTCTCCCCCTTGACGTTCGGATCTTTGCAAAACTCAGCCATAGCAATATCTTTCAAAAAGATCCTCATACTATACAAGCTTTGTATCATATAGGATTCCGTAACATCTCATATATACTAATCGTCTACCTACACCCAACCCCAAGAGAAACTGCCTACTTGAAGTTCTTGCCGTCGGCCCACTCCTTGCCGTCAACAACCAAGTCCCAAGCCATGGCACCCTCGAAGAACGCCTTGTCCTCGGGGTTGTCAAGCTTGAGCTCCTTGTACTCGTATGACTCCCCTGTGGATGTCAGCTACATATTCCTGACTTCATAACGATAGTCGTATAAAGAGCAACTCACAATCAGGGGCAGCCTCAACAACGGGCTTGGCATCTGGTCCTCGGAGGATAAGGGCACCGGAGATAATAGAGTCGTTGGCCTTGCCGAGGACACCGACGGAACCGAAGAGGTACTTCCTTGAAGCCTCTAGACGGTTGAAGAAACCACCGACCTGTAAAATCAGCTTTGAGCTTCGCACCGTAGGAGCAAACAACTGACCTGGTTCGAAGACATGAAGACCTGGGTGAGCTCATCGTTGTACTTGAAGTCCACACGCCAGATGGAGAAGCCAGCCTTGTCGAACCTGTCCCATCAGCACAGTCCCCATTAAAGGCTTCTTCAGCCCACTCACTTCTCGTAGAACCACTCAAGCGAACCGCCAGCTCCTCGTGTCTCCAAGTTGGAGTACTGCCTCTTCCACTCCTCGAGGTTAAAGGCTGATTTTGGGAGGTCATCGAGGGGGTTCTTGGCCTTGGGCTCCTCAGGCACGAGGGGCTCGTCGTCATCGTCCTCCTCCACAACCTCCTTCTTCTTGGGTGCCTTCTCAGCCTTGGGCGCCTTCTCAGCCTTAGGCTTGTCCTCCTTGGGCTTCTCAGCCTTTGCTGGGGGAGTGTAGGTGGATGTCTCAGTCATGGGGGGCTTGCCGTCGTCGTAGATGGCCTTGATCTTGTCCTGGTTGACATAGCTGCAAAGTCAGCTTGAGAAGCGCAATCCAGCCATACTCTTCGCAACTCACGTCTCGAAGTATCGGACAACATTGGGGACCTTGGCCCGGATGGAGGAGTCAACCAGGCCAGAGAAGATGTGGCCGAGGGCGGAACCGACAAAGACATCGGCGAGGGTAATTCGCTCTCCGACCAACCATGTCTGGTTGTTGAGGTGGTTGTTGAGCTCGGTTAAGCGGGCGGTGAGTTGCTCAATGATGCCTGCGACGACCTAAATCATCAGCTGTGGCTTTGAAAACGTCGAAAGATTCAGCTGACTTACACCTTTGTGGTAGGGGAGGATGTTGTTGAATGATCGGAAAGCGACGGCGTGCTTGATGAAGAGCTGTCCTGTCAGTCTGGCTCCACAGGTACGAGGCACACGTCGAAACTCACCTCCTGGTCGGCAAAGTATATCCATTGACGGACAACGGCCTCCTGCTTGGAGTCGGAGGGGATAAGGGTTTGGTTGGGGCCGAGCTTGGCGACTGTGATTCTTCAGCGCACGTCCTCGCGAGTTGGAACACAACGAGACGATAAAGAAAAGGTAAAGATCAGAGGTATGACGGTACCACCCGCCGGTTAATTGTCGACACATATCAATTAAGACAGGGATAACTGAAAAAGTAATGCTCATCCGAGGAAAGAAGAGAGGGGACACAGCAAACGGTATGAAGCGATAACTTACCGTACTCGGCGATAGCTCCAGACTCGGAGAGGTTGAAGTCTCCATCCTCAAGGGCGGGCAGGTATCCCAAGGGGTGCTTAGCCAAGAACTCCTCAGTCTTCCAGTCCGACTTCATGCTGAATGACTTGTCGTAGTCGAGCTCAACACCGGCAAGGGCGGCAGCAGCGAGCACACGGCGAACACGGGGGTTGCCTGCAGGGTCAGGATGAGTTCAAGCAGGAACGTGTGGATAGGGACATACCGGCGAAACCAGTAAGTTTGGGTGCCATTTTTGGTATGTCTGTGACCGTCAGCTTCGGGTCTTTCCTTCGGCTAAGCAGACAGCCTCTAGCTCACTTGCTGAAATAGAAGTTATAAGGATGAAAGGGATTGTATAGTCAAGAGCAACCTTTGGCTTCTCGAAAGCGCTACGGTCGCGAACTTTTAGGCGGACAAAGATGCCACTCTCTCGGCGTTATCCATTGTGGCACTTTTGCCACCCACCCATCTGTCCGAGCTCCACTTGCTGTGCTACAAGGCTGCAGGATGCATCGAATCCTATACAACGACGCATCGCCAGTTCGATGCA
Organism: Dioszegia crocea; assembly: GCA_001600615.1. NCBI lineage: Eukaryota > Fungi > Basidiomycota > Tremellomycetes > Tremellales > Bulleribasidiaceae > Dioszegia > Dioszegia crocea. The sequence goes on from BCKK01000009.1 coordinate 375,829, forward strand.
ATCTAATAGTGGCTGACTTGACTACGAAACATGGAATCTGCCAAATCCAATGACCAGTCCCCTCGACCTGGGCGCCACAACTATCAAGCGCCTCGCCCCTCCGCATCCATTTCCAGCATCCGCCGTCTTTTAGGCGATCTCAGCCTCTGCACAGAGTTCTCATACACGCCTTATTTCTTCATCCTGTCATATACGCCCTGCTTCTTGTTTGCAAATCCTCCTTTACCTTTCCCTCCACCGCCGCCACCGCCAGCATTGTAGGGACTACTATTCCCTTGCGCTTTCGGTTTCCTATTCTTCTTGTTCTTCTTGCCCTTCCTTGGGGAATCGGGACCGGGATGTGATGTACGAGGAATAGGCGATCCATAGAATGAAGCAGAGGGTATTGGTCTGGGAGCAGCCAGGCCCGAACTTGGCGTGGGTCGAGAGTTCCCATTCATCGAAGCACCAAATTGGGTCATTCTCGATGAATCATCATCGTCTTCCGCCGTCCGGTCCGATGGGGCTGGCGAGGGTAGATGAGTTTGCCGAGGGACATAGTTGCCATTCGGACGGACGGGTGTATGACCGTTGGACTGCGGTTGGGTGTCGTGGACCGAAGGGAAGAGGGGGGTGGTAGGATTGGTGGGTACGATTCTTTTTATCGGCTGCTTCATCGCGTCTCCCTGGGTTTGGGTCGGGCTCTGTGCCAGTCGACCTGACCCTGGCGGATTCTTTGCCGGCCGGCGAGCCTCCATCTCATTCTCCTCCTCCTCCGCCCTTTTCCGCTTCCCGGCCATGGCGCTAGACTCTCCATTAACCGCCACGCCATTCCCGTTCCCACTTCCATTGGCATTCGCATGCCCACTCATCCGCGCTCCAGTCGGAATCTCCTCGCCTTCCGCCAGACGGATATAGCTGAGAAGATACGCCGTCTTGTCATTCTTCACATCCGACAGACTGGAAGGTGACATATCCTCATCGTCGGCCTGATACCAACTCCCATTAGGTGCGCGGACATAGGCTGTATAGTGACCGAAGCGAAGTTCGGCACCGCGATGGCATGTAACTCCGAATAGGCGGTATTTCGTATTTGGCCCAGCAGTCTCCTAGGATCAGCTCAGAATTCCAGCTTGGTCCATAGTCAAAGGGCTTACATTCCGATCCACCATGTATGGCGCAATGTCCAGATACTCTTCAAACCCGATGTGCTGATTATACTTGTCGGCCCGTGCTTTCCCGTTCCACGAATTATAGTTCATGCTGAATCGCTTCAGGTGGAGGGTCAACACAGGTGGTGCCTCGGCTATTCGGAAACTTTTCGTAGCGTTGGCTTTGCCTTTACAGCTATTATGCGTCAGCTTTCTCGATCCTACATCACCTAGATGTATACTTCGCAGCTCAAGGAGAAGTCTGCCTTACCTTTCGCAATGATACTTGTTATCGCCATCAAGCTTATCATCCTTGATAAACCCCTGCAGCATAGCTGTCAACGTCCGCTTACCCGCCCCGCAATCTAGCGACAGATCGAGGAAGTGGTCGAATGTATCAGACGGTTTCATACATTTAGAACAGACGACGCGGGATCGGACGCGACCGCCCCATAGACGATGGACCCAGGTGGTGTGTTTTACATCTTCGGGTAGGGTTCTGCGAGTCAGCTTAGCCCTGACTTTATGGATCGTTACGAGCACAAATCGCACAGGCCGGTGTGGGGTTTTGAGGGCTTGGCGAGATGCCCGCTCAGAATGGATCTTAGACTCACTTTGATAAACCCGCCAAAGCGGTATTTTGTAAAGCATCACAAGCGAATCTGAAGAATTCATGTGTATCCTCCTGCCGATTCTTACTAAACCCCTTCTTGATCACTGGCAAAATATCAGCTCTTCCCTTTTCTTTGGGGTGAACCTGTACTCACCTCCTAATTGCATATGGATAGCTTTTGGGTTATACGCCTTCTTTGTCCAATGATCCTGAAGCATTTCGCGCATGATACACAATAGACAGAACTTGTTGCTCTGAGACAGTCGACCTAGTCTTATCAGTCACACACCAACAAAGCCTCAATTACAATACTCACAATCACCACTGAGATGGCCATACATCTCCCTGACGAATGGCGGGGTGTGCATCATTACTTGAAGTGTCGCATTGGCGTAACATGCCATACTTGGATTCCAAAGTCCAGCGGCCTTCCGACTGACAGTCTCGAGAGGCTTGGTAAAGCGCAAAGCATCATCTGGGATCGGAGCGTGTAGAGATCGCGAGGAGGCGCTGGTCTTGGCAGGAGCAGGTGTGGTAGATGAGGAAGCGGCAGGTGTGGTCGATGGACCGGCAGGGGGTAGGTGCCCGTTTGCTTTTTTGGTAACAGTGGCTGTTGGAGGTTGAGCGGAGGGTTTGGCGATTGAAGCAGGTGTGACAGCCGTGACAGACGTGTATTTCTTGCGTAGATGAGGGGGTGTCGAGGGTCCAAGGACAGGTCTTTGAGCCTTGGCCATATCCACCTTATCCCTCGTTTCCTTTTCCTTCTCCGCTACTTCCTTATTCCCCTTATTCCCAGTCTTCACCTTCTCAGGACTCTTCGTTCCCTCTACTCCGCCCCGCCTCATCTCCCGTTCCTCCCCCCCATCTTCATCTACTTCCCCTTCCTCCAACTCCGCCTTATCCGCCCTGACAACAGGCTCCAGCCTCAAGAGACTCCGAGGCGGACTAGGTGGACCCGGAAAGACCTCCTTCAAACCTGCTTTCGGCGCAAATGAAGCCCTTCCCACAGATTCTCCAAATCTTAAAGGATTGGCCTGAAGATCACGCAGGAAAGTCGATGATATGTGCGGTTGTTGATTGTGGCCATGACCATGGGCGGCGTGAGAGGTGGAGCCCATCGGTGGTTGCAAGGGGAGGAGGAGGCTCATCCTTGCGCTCTGCACAATTCGGCGAGGGACAGAAAGGTAGAATAGGCGCGTATTGGCGCGTGACTATGTAGTGTACGCGATTGTACCGTTACTTGGAGCGATACAGGGTTGTAAGGGTGAAAAGTTGCAAAGTGGATCCTGGACGCGAAGAAATTTGAATCTTTTCCCGGTGGCGGATTTGGCCGAGTGGCACCCAAAGGCGAGGGTGGGGCCTATGACCGAGGGTAGGGCATGGCTCATACGTTCAGGATTACTGCTAGATACTGACTTGACGTGAATGTACAGGGTGAGGGAATACCACGTATAGCCAGATACATCATACAACCCCCGGCGCTGAAGCTATTACTGCGCAATAACCTTCCCGCTTGCCTTCGCAAAGATCTCGTTGAAGCCTCTCCCAATCAACATCCGTCGAATCTCTTGCGTTCCCGCGCCGACAGTGTATAATCTAGAGTCGCGGAGAAGCCTGCCGGCGTCATAGTCTGTAATGTGTCAGCCGGCTATCTCTTTATCTCCCTCAGGGCGCGGGCGCAGGCTGACCATTGATGTATCCGTTACCACCCTAAATTATCAGCCGGCGTCCTTTCAGATATCAACATTACTTACAAGGCACTGCTGAGCCTCCATCGCTACTTCTACAGCCCGATCAGAAGAGTATAAGATCGACCCAGCACAATCCTGCATCAATCAGCGAGGCACACTGAAGCGAGTAAGCAACACATACCTGCCGGGATACATTGCCCTGATCGCACGCTCGAGCGACCGCATAGGTATAAGCCCTAGAAGCCGAGAGCTTCGTATACATATCTAACCCATCAGCTCAATCTATCAGACAAGCAAAAGACGCACCCGCTAGTTTACCCTGCATGAGCTGCATGGTAGCGATAGGCTTTCCGAATTGATATCGCTCATGTGTATATTCAAGCGTCAGGTCCATTGCGGCCTGCATGATTCTGCAAAGCATCAGCAGGGAAGTCCGACAGTCTTCACCAGAAGGGGTAAGGGGGGATTAAGATACTCACCCTAATGGTCCGCCCGAAAGAACAAGTCGTTCGAGGTCTAATCCCGACATGAGTACTGCAGCGCCCTTGCCGACTTCCCCAAGGACGTTTTCTGGTATGCATCAGCCAACGATTCTGGGTCTAAGCAGAATGGGATGAGAACTGACCCTCGGGTATTTCGACGTTGTCAAAGAAGATCTCTGCGGTCGGACTTCCTCTCATCTACCTCTGTCAGCTGGACGCTCCCCATCATCCGGCCAGAATTTGGCGCTCCCACTCAGACTCACGCCAAACTTATCAAGCCCCTCTCCAACTTCAAACCCTTTCCACTTCCGCTCCACAAGGAACGCTGTAATGCCTTTACTTGGCGGTCCCTCCTTGCTGGTCCGCGCATAGACAATGAACGTAGATGATACCGGGGCATTTGTGATCCTAGACAGATCATCAGCCTCATGCTCTCTGACAACGATCTGACCCTTGGAAATCTCGTTCCCCTTCTCGAGTCTCTTCCCACCTCTAGATGAGGACCATATCAAGTAGGTAAGCACTTACCAGCATTTACTCCCATTCAACACCCAAACCCCATCCTGCTTCTCCGCCTTAGTCTTCATACTCACCACATCCGACCCCGCATTAGGCTCCGACATGGCTAATGAACCGACGTGTTCACCCGTGAGGAGTTTAGGCAAGTATTTGTCTATTTGAGTCTTGGCTGCGATACATCAGCCCCCAGTCCCCTTTTGCTCAACACAAGTCACTCACTCCCCCAGCGCTTGAGCTGGTTCACCATCAGATTCGAATGTGCCTATGTCCATCAGCCCTTTCCAAGTAAAACGAAGCGGGACTTACCCCATAGCTTAGCGCAATAGATGCCGAAGCCCTGCTCAATTCTACACATCAGCTCAACCCCTACCGTCAGCTGAAAGATCCCACCCTCCATAGCGACGGTATGTTCCAGATACCCCAATCCCAACCCTCCCATATCTTCGGGAACAGTCACGCCCAATAAACCCATTTCGCCCATCTTAGGGAATAGATCCTGAATTGTGTATCAGCATCTCTCGTTGCACAAGCGAAGGCAAGGGATCCGAATGATCAAAACTTACATCAGGCATTTTATTATTCTTGTCTATCGAAGCTGCTCGCGGTGCAATCTCCCTCTGTGCGAAATCCGCCACTACTTGGCGAAACTTCATGCAGTCAGCAGTGTTATTCAGTAGACTTCGAACGGTACAGCTCTGTAGTCGACAGGCGTCAATCGACCTGGAAGAGTCAACATACCTCATCCTGCTCCGGAGTCAGACCTGCCACAGCCGCATTGTATGATGTGTATGAGCGCCTGGGCAGATGAGCAAGCCCAAGGCTGCCTCTTCCAGATCTCGACTTTAGATGATTCAGCTGTAGGCCTTCATATCGAATTGTCAATCAGTCCCGGCTAGTAGTCGAACTCACGCTTTCCGCGCTAAAGGTAGTGGCGGTCCTTGCGACCCGGGTTGAGATTGTTCGTATGGACATCGAGTTCTGATCTGGCTTGAGTTACGACTTGTTGGCGATGGATTCTAGACTGATTGTGATCAGTGAGAGCGCGTAGGCAAATGTGAATATTGAATGTTGAGATGAAGCGGTTGGGTTGCATGTGTCGGTTATGGCAAGTTCCGGCCGGCCGGATCAAGCGCAATCGGTCAACTCCGAGTGCTTTCAAGTCGATGCTCTCTTGCTCCAGAGGTGTCCGACAAGCGATCGCATCAGGCCATGGAACTTTGCAGTGTGTTGGCGGTTGAGCGCATTCATTTCCCAAAATATGAAACCCTACCAACGGGCAGTCTACAGAGAAAACCTGGGAAGATCCGAAAAGCCCTCTAATTACAATAGTACCTAGAAGTACGGATAAACACAATGATATGGGTGGGTTGGTAGGGGGTGTATCTACAGATGCGGGAATTGAATTAATGCGGGTTGTGGGTATATAGGTATGAGTCTATGATGTTGCGAGTCTACTGGGCGGGGTTAATAAGATTATTGAGGTGGGGAGGGTGGAAGAGTTCTATGCTATAGGGTGCGTTGTTTTTGGGTGGGGGGGAAAGGGGACATGAGGTGGAGCTCATGTAGGGATCCTCGCGGATGACCCAAGTGTGGAGTGTGGAAGGGGGGAACGGTATATGGTACAATGGGGGAGAAAGGGATAACCGGAACCGCTTAGAATTTAAGCGACTTGGGCTTCTCCCAGTTGTAAGCCTCGTTACCGAAGTGGCCGTATGACGCCGTCTTCAGGTAGATGGGCTTCTGGAGGTCGAGCTCGCGCACTGCTAATCAGCACAAGCCCAAATATGTGGAGAACGAAAAGACTCACCAATCACTCCGGGTCGGAGGTCCCAGTTGCTCCTGATGATGTTGACGAGGTCGGCGTCGCTCTTGGTACCGGTACCGTACGAGTCGACGTAGATGGAGAGGGGCTCTGCGACACCGATGGCGTATGACAGCTGGACAAGGGCGCGCTTGGCGAGTCCGGCAGCGACGAGGGACTTGGCGATCCATCGTGCGGTGTAGGCGGCAGATCGGTCGACCTTGGACCAGTCCTTACCGGAGAAGGCACCACCACCGTGCGCACCCCAACCACCGTAGGTGTCAACAATGATCTTTCGGCCAGTCAAACCGGCGTCACCCTGGGGACCACCAATGACGAATCGGCCCGAGGGCTGAATGTGCATGATGGTCTTGTCGTCCAGCATGTTCTTGGGGATAACCTTCTTGACAACCTTCTCAATGAGCTCCGATCGGAGATCCTCGGTTGAGATCTCCTCAGCGTGCTGGGTGGAGATGACGACGGTGTCGACACGGAGGGGGACGACAGATCCATCGGCCTCCTTCTTGTACTCGACAGTGACCTGGGTCTTGGAGTCGGGTCGGAGCCAGCCGAGCGAGCCATCACGACGGGCAGCAGCCATGGCCGAGTTGAGCTTGTGGGCGAGGGTGATGGTGAGGGGCATCATCTCGGGGGTCTCGTCGGTAGCGTAACCGAACCTAAGKGTCAGCTTTGTCTATAATCGCAGTACTTGGAACTCACATGATACCCTGGTCACCAGCACCGTGGCTCTCCAAGTTTCCGTGGTCGAGACCCTGGGCGATATCGGGAGACTGCTGCTCAATGGCAACAAGCACGTTGCAGGTCTTGTAGTCGAAACCCTTGTCGGAAGAGTCGTAACCAATCTGCTTGATGGTCTCACGGACAACGGCCTGGAAGTCGATGTGGGCACGGGTGGAGATTTCACCAAAGACCTAAGTTGTCAGCGTGGCACAGGGCCCGAGCGCAAAATGGCGACATACCATGATCATACCGGTCTTGGCAGCGGTCTCGCAGGCAACCTTGGAGAAGGGGTCCTTAAGAGTGAGCTTCATTCCACCGTCCTTAGAGGTCAACTTACCTGGGCGAGACAAGCATCGAGGATGGCATCAGAGACCTGGTCACAGATCTTGTCGGGGTGACCCTCGCCGACCGATTCGGAGGTGAAGAGGAAGCTGCGAGATCAGCGTCAGGTACTAGAAGCATTGAGCCTCCTTTGCGCCGCCACAGCTGGCTTTCATCCCTGACTGCACCCGCTGACCACTCTGATGACTCCTCAAAGCATCCCCATCACGATGTCAACATCGACATCCGGAACGTGCGCAAAACCTTTTCCCCCAAACTTTTTCCACGCGCCTTCTCCAGCTCCAGAAGAAAAACTCACTGCCCGGGAGCGAGCTCGTGGGAAGCGGAACCGTTGGTAGCGATAGCCATTGTGAATGAGTGTGAGTTGGAGTAGGGGAGTAGGAGGGGGAAGATATGGAGAGTGAAGAGAAGCTTGATGGGGTCGCCTTTATAAAAAGTCAGAGCTGGCTGGCACGATGGCGTGCGATTGCCTCCGTCCTTTCCCCGAGGACCCCGAAAATTTTCCCTGACTGACAACGCACGGATCAACAACATGAAACTTGTGGGGCTCCGCAGCTTCGAGCGAGAAGGAGGTCAGGAGAAGATACCATGCACAGAGAAAGGAGACAGACTGCGATTGCCTCTCGGCGCCCGAGTGCACTCTCGTAGACTGTCAGAGATAGTCTCATTCATCAGATTTACAAAGATCCTTATACGGAAAATGTCCTGGGGAGCAACCCAAAATGTCCGCTGTCATAATACCCCAGCTACTACCGCCATCCTGCCCTCCCCTGCCACTCAAGCCAGATCTACACATTGGCCTCGTTCGCAAGTCTTCCCACCAAAGACTGAACGTCTGGCATCCAGATCGGCACAGCTGAAACGTCAGCCTCCTTATGGTCCAGTATGGCGGGGCTTGTACTTACTTGACGCCGGCCGATGGTGCCGCTACACCTCTGCCCAAGCCAAACACTCCATACATGCAGCCGCCGCAAGATTCCAGCTCGGTAGAGGTGTCGATACACTAGACAGTCAGCATAGTTGCTCCTGTGAGCACCTGCGGAAGTCTCACCTCGTACGCGTCTCGACTACCAAACACCTTGCACGCCGTCAAGTCCCCGGGGCAGTAATCCTCCTTGATATCCGAGACGATCTTAGGTAGATACCCCGCTGCGCTGTCCACACCCGCCGTAATCAGATTGACCAACCCCCTTGCGCGCGCAGCCTGCTTTCGCTTCCTGGTGAGCTGCTGCGAAGCTGAGGCCACGTCGTGCGAGAAGACGAAGAAACCGTTTCGATTGAAAAATGAGCCACAGGGTGTCGGGTCCGCAAAAGTCTCGGTTGTGACGCAGATGTACTGAAACCCTGTACCATCGTTGACGGGGAGCACGATCAAATTTCGGGATCCTCGGCAAGCTGTGAAGACGCCATTGAGATCATCCGAGATGAGTGGCGCGGGGGTGTTGTCGGAGATGATAGTAATGTAGCACGTATCAAAGACGAATGTGGTGCCTAGACGGTAAACGGAGAGGCTCTGGATTGTCAGCTTACGCCGGGAACAAGTGTTCAGGCTTTTGAAGCTAAGCTGGTCGCTGATGCATATCAGATGAAGCTTGGGCTACGCGACACCTGCTTGAGTGGAGTGTGCGATCATGATAAATTATAAGAGAGAGAACAGCGGACAGTCCACTCACCCCATCGTTGCTACAGACACTTTGTGCAGAGACGGCAGAGGAATCAACGTAGTCGAAAGAGGCCGGGGGAGAGTCTTGGCAATAGCAGTTATCGGTGCTCGCTTGGAAGTAAGAGTAAATTTGTGGAAAGTTTTGAGACCACACGCCACAGTAAGCCTGTCGGCGGTCAGCTTCGGTTGACACAGCCGACAGACAAGGTGACTTACTGCGCAATCCGGGGCGCCGAAGCCAGCTGGGATTTGGATGACATCAATGCTTGTACCGGCCAGTGTCGAGGCACAACCCACAAAGGTCGCCGCAGGTGTTTGAGCCGCAATGAGTGGAAGGATGGCGAGGAGGATGAGGATCATTGTGTGAGTCGTGGGAGTCAAAATGTGCTAATGGTCTTTCATCAGAGGTCGACTATGATGACAGCGTCAATCGTGAAGAGGATTGAGAAGAGATGTAGGTGGATGCAGATCGAGTAAGTCGCCATCCTATATAAGCCATCAGGGCCCCTGGGGCACCTTGATAGTATACAGATGCGGGGATATCCTGTGCCTGATGTCAACACGGACATCTACCATCCTAGACTTAAAAAGCGCCAAGTCAACATTCGGCCGATAAGAATCCTTGTCAGGGAGAAACAGCTTATCGCTGGGCGATGTCGGTACTGACGCGTACGGACGGGTGAGAGATTTCGGAGCAGCGAAGCTTTTACAGTTTCGGTTGAGTTTCGGGATCTAGCTCGGTACCTCGGTGGCATTCCGCTGACAGCCGGTATGCCGTACTCGACCATTCTACTGTGTATTGTAGTAGTATCCCCACCTATCCCCACTCGTTCAGCTTGCGGTCATGATCATCCTCCTTAATCTTATAGACAATACAATCACTAACAGACAAATTCCAGACCAAAGCATCCCAAGAAGAGTCCATTTTTCTACACCACCACCCACGAATCTGCACCCTCTATGCCAGATCGACACACTGCCCCAAACTACAAGTCTTACTGCCAAAGATGGAGCTGTTGACATCTAGGTCGGCACAGCTGGTCATATCAGTCACTTCTCCGAGACGATAAGCATGGGTGCAAACTCACTTGATCCCAATGTCCGGTACCGCCACACCTTTACCCAAGCCAAACTGCCCGTACATGCAGCCTCCGCAAGATTCCAGCTCAGTGAGGGTGTCTATGCACTAGGAAGTCAGCGCTAGGGTCTCATTCATTCAGTCTGAAAACAGACTTACCTCATACCCGCCCTTACTACCAGACACCTTGCAAGCTGTCAAGCCCTCAGGACAGTATTCCTGTTGAAGCTCCGACTATTATACTGCTCATCGATATCTTGCGTTCCTGATCTCACCGGACCGAGCCCCAGAAGTTACCACTTTGGGTAGTACAATTGCCCGAAGTGGTGTATTTACTAAGGTTAATGGCGCGTCGTGTCCAATGTCACATGTCACTTGTCAGCTGCTACCAGCGCCCAGGTGGCAAAAGTAGGGCCAGTGCTCAGTATGTATACGTGCTGTGGCCAGTGGCAGCTCTTGACAGCGGTCGGCAGCGGCCCAGCTCACTAGCTCACTGGTCACTGGCCCCGGTGTGGTAATAGATAGCCAAAGCTATGCCAATCACCACACCTTGGTCCGCTCATCAGAATGAGCAGGAAGGCAATCACAACGCACTCGTCAGAAGTGTCCGTTACATACGTTACTACTGCACATGCCCAAAATAGTCGCGTGTCGCCACCATGCTGCTCTCCATCCGTGCCCTCTATCTCAGATCAACGCAATTCCCTGACTGACACGTCTTTCGACCAAAACCATGACTCCAATCATCCAGACTAGCACAACTGAACTGATCAGCATGTGTTCCTAGACGTGCGCAGACATCAGGCTAGCCGGCGAGAAGCACTCACTTTACGCCCAGCTTTTCTACCTCCCCACTGATGAGATCAAAGACTCCGTACATGCACCCTCCGCATGATTCCAGCTCGGAGGAAGTATCAATACACTGCAAGAGTCAGCGCGGTCATAGGAAATTACGAAGTTTGTACCAACCAGGAAAACTCACCTCATATGCTCCTTCACTGCCAAACACCTTGCACGCCGTCATCTCTTTAGGGCAGTATTCCCGTTGAGGCTCGGACACTGGGTGAGGGAAGTGCCCGGCTAGACCACCCATTCGCGCCGCCACAAAATCCACCAGCTGGCTCTTATCCCGCATAGCCCGCGCCCGTGCCCGCTTCCGCTTTCTGGTGAGCTGGGATACCGTCGACCCAGCATCGTGCGAAAAGACGAAGAAGCTGCCTGGGTCGTTGCAAGTTGTGGGTGTGCTGAAAGTCTCCGTTGTGGCGCAGACGTATTGAAACCCTGATTCCGCAGGTAAGGGGACTACGAAGACGTTTCGGAACGATCGACAAGCTTCAAAGACCTCCTCAAGGGAGTCGACGGTCTCTGGCACGTCATTGGGATTGTTTACGGTGGTGTAGCATGCGTCGAAGACGAAAGTAGTGGCGAGACGATAGACAGAGTATGACTGGAATCTTAGCGTGATTTCTCGTGACACGTCTGGAACGGGCGGCCTCTATTTTACTGGTGCCGATTGGGGTTGGGAAATCAAAGTTTTACCGCAGAGTAATAGCTCCGGAGGTCTGAAATGCACTCACAGTGGGATCGGCGCAAACATCAGGCGTGGCAATAGATGACGAATCCTCATAGCCGACAGAGACCGGGCCGAATTGAGTACATTGACAGTAGCCTTGATCATCTGGTCCGTCTTGCTGATAGTAGGAATGTAAGCGGAATAGTGGATTACTGGCTGCTACAGATCCGCAATATGTCTGGTACAAGTCAGCGTTGAGAGCATATGAAGTGGATGGTAGAGGAAATGCTCGGATGACTTACAGCGCATTCTGAAGCCGACGTGGCGGAATCGGCGGCCAGCGGCGGACCACTGATGGTAGATACACAGCCTACAAACGTCGGCGCGAAAGTCTGAGCAGTGATGAAGGGGAGAATAGAGAGGAGGATTAAGATCATTGTGCGGGGCATGGCTAACGACGGGGTCCTGGCTGACCAAGAGAAAGATAGACGAGTACAGACGTCAGTGTCGGAAAAGAGAGACAGAGCGAAGGCATTTCAGGTTGAGCAGCTATCTGATAGCCGCCCTGAAGCAGAGTTTCGAGCAAAGGGCCCGAGGATAAGAAGATCCTGAGACTCGGTGCTTTTGTACGCGTTAAGGTTTGGTGGCGGTTTTGACCCCTGTTGATATGCCGTAATTGGGCCGGAAGTGGCGCTTGATGCTAAAGCGTGTCGCTGTGCCTGTGCCTGTGCCTGCTCTGCAGTACTGGACCAGACCCTAGACCGGTCACTGGACCTAGCAACTCCCAGCTCCACCATGGGCCGCCCTTATTGCCAATGAGATCTGCACGAACACGATATAGACTTCATGTGAGGTAGAGCTGAAATGAGCGCAGTGAGTCCGGTCAGGACGCATACTAGAATCACTAATACCGGCCTGGTCAGCGCGCAGTGCGTTGTGAGAGGAATCAGCGGAGCGCAGACATTAGTTGGCAACGCTATGAGCAGATAGTTGTACGATCTGACCATTTCGAACCAGGTCGAGAATGCGTTCGACTGAATTCTTCCGCTTTCATCCGGTAGGTAAGTTTGCATGTCCCATCGCTCTCACTCGTCGTCATGATCACCCATCGGCGCAGAACTCAGACTGCCAGAATCGCGCATCTTGTTCTTGTACTTTGCGTAAGACCGCTCGGTAGGCTAGGACGTCATCTTTTATACTTCGCCTAGTGTGGAGCGGACATACCGGCAACCAAGGCAAGTTGAGCTTCTCAAAGATTTCCTTCTCACTCTTGACCAGAATCTCTGTCCCTTCTTTGATCTTGGCTAGGATCGTTAGTCATATTCCTAAGTCAGGTATAGGGGGAAAACTCACGCGTCGTCGCACCCGCGACTACAACCCTATCCCCCATTCCATACTCATTCAATAACCATCCCTTCGTCAACGCCTTATTGCGCACAATCTTCATCAACATGTCATCCCCCGAATTTCCGAGGAGTATGTAGGGTAGCGACTGGGTTGGGCAGAGACGAATGTCGATCTGACGGTGGACCGATGTAGGGGTTAAGCGGGTCAAGGCCAGGAGCTTCTTTTCGCCTAGTGTATCAGCTGATGTGCCTTCCCTTTCACCCAATGGGAGCGGCACAACTTACCGCCAGAGAAAATCTTGGCTTCGTCCAATATCCCAGCATCCAACAAGGCTCGCTTCACTTTACCCATGAGACCGTCCGCCTGGATACCCGCTTTGGTCTTTGCTGTGTCTCTTACGACGTACGATCTGACCGTCAGCAGTGATCCATATCAACAATAGAACGTAAACTTACGGATGCCAGATGACCACATCCATATCCGAGCTCAACATTTCTCCACGCCTGAAACTGCCCATAATTTCAAAGCCGTATTCCTTGTCCGCCTTCTTCAAAGCCTTGGCAATCACACTCTGGAACTTGTAGATTTCGGCACGAGGCATCATCTGCTCCATGTCCGAGTGATAGGTCAAGGCCAACTGATCGGATCAGCAGGTGGACCTGCATACAATGCGAGACGCAAGACGTACCTTTTGCGAATCGTAGACTTTCCTCCCGAATTCCTTATCGATAGAGTTCAACAGATCTTCATGCGTTCGTGCTCCTCCTTCAACACTAGAGATCAGCATCAGATTTTGATACGGAAAGAGCGGTAAGGACTTACTACGCAGCAGCTTTGACTTTGCCAAATCCATGTACTCTGTTGAACATGACTATCGCCCTGTCCTTCTGGTCGAGGTTTTCCAGCTCGGTGGAGAAGCCAAGCTCGAGCAGCTCTCGGATCAGGCGCCAGGTAACGCCATTCTGTCGAGTCAGCTACGTCTCATTCAAGGCGTCGGAGGGGGTAGAATAGCATACTTCCAACGACAGAACACCCTCAATGTCCGTGATACTCATTGTCTCCTTCAACTTGCCTCCTTCGCCAACGTTGGAATAGATGGCTCGTAAAGCGGCCTTGTACTCGCCCGAGTCTGCTTGAAATCAGCACCTTGTAACGTACAGACGAAGGCCTGGACGTGGACTTACTAGTGTCGGTCGGCTTGAGATTTCGAAGTGACTGCATGTCCCGTAGATTGTTGAGCAATACTTCTGTCTTGAGGGTCTGATTTCCATAGTCTATCATATCAGCCATCCAATCTCAACTTTTTGCACCCGAGCTATGTCGCGAAGGGACATACCTGATCCATAATCCTTGATGAGTTTGCGATAGAACTGCTGCGCACTCTGATACTCCGCCACCCGCCCTGTCGACAGAGCTCTACTTCCGAAAGATGATTGCGAAGGCAGTGCCTGAATACCAGGGATGACGACAGCTTGACGTCGGATCACAGCGGAATTGAGACGAGTTGATCGTAGTCGGGCGAATTGAAGCATTTCGGCCTAGAGTATACACAGTTGCGCACCTGGGTGTTAAGGTGAGTATGAAGTGTGAAGTACGATGAGTCAAGCTTCATCTTTCATCTCAGTCATCCTCCCCTCTCGGAGGCGTTGGCAGGTTAGAGTTTAGACCCCCTTCGCATATCCACTCCATCCCGCTGTGTCATATTGCCGAGCTGCCGCTAGAGCGCATCGCTCCGAGGGCCTTTTGGTGTCCACTGTGGGTTTTTCAGTGGCATGTGGGCCGATGTAGAGCCAGTGGACGGGCTGAGAGCAAAATGATGACCCTACAGATGGGGTTGTATGGACGGAAGAGCAAGAGCTGGGGAACGCGTTTCACACCCAAATTGAACGCACGGGCTTGGCTGATTTGACCTTTGGCGCGTATAGGGTCGTTTTAGGGACTATACATCTCCTGTCCACCTCCAGATCACCACAAGACATATCCAGACAAGCTCAGGATCCAACGGCTGAGATAAGAGCACAATCCACCCGAAAACTCAAATTACTTTGATCCCACGATCCGCACCCCGACGACCCCACAATGACACGCGCAACCCGTCAACTCACCCTCGCCCTCCCCCTTGTCCTCGTCTACTTCCTCATGCTCCTTGGAGTGCTTCCTGTTCCCTTCGTCTCTAAGGCGATAGCATCAGCGATAATACCAGTTGTAAGTCCAATCCACATCCTCGTGGAATGAGCGGAGCTTGGGTTCCATCGTTGTCACTCCAACAAGGCGGTACCGCATCCCTTTATGCCTCTATGCTCGACTGACACATTCAGATCCCATTCTGGCTACTGGTCACATTCGGCGCATACTCCCTATCATCCCTTGGCCTTGGCCTACTACGTTTCCGCGATTGTCCCGAGGCGTACGAGAGCTTGTTGGCGGAGATTTCACAGGCGAAGAATGAGTTGAGGGATAAGGGGGTCAGTGTGGACTAGGCGATAAAGTACGGATGTATAGGTTTCTCCAGGTGTCCAGGACATACTAATACATATGTGTAGGTGTACAAATGGGTACAGATAAGCCTATGAACTGAGCAACTCGGCCATCTCTTTCCGCATCCTCTCCGTCTCTGCCTCGTCCTCGTCCTCGTCGACTTTTTGGGCCTACTCGTCAACGCGGTCCTGCAGATGCGGGAAGAGATAAGACCTACCGGCAATTCCCCGCCTACACGGCCTGCCTGACCCAGCTTGCCATCTGTCAACTCGTACAACACCTTGTCGACCTCTTCATCGGCCTCTTGCTCCAACTCCTCATCGTCATTCACCGAGTCTAGCGTCTCCTCCATCATCTCCTCCATTATTCCAGACTGCTTATCAGCCACTGCTGTGAAGGGATCAGAATCAGACCGACCTTCATCATCTCCATGCTCATCTCTCGCATAGTTGCATTCAGCTGAGGGAGCTTTATAAGTTGATTGGTTACTTTCATGATCTCGGTCGATTTCTGGAAGGCACCTGTGACTTTTACCATAGCTGTAGTGTCAGCAAAGAGCATGCTCACCATACGAGAAGGTCCATCGACAACTCACACAGTTGATGTTGCAGCTGCATTTGTATACTCTTCATTCTCGCTTGGCTCGACATCAACCTGTCCTTCTGCTTATTGGCCCGTACTACTTCTCTCGCCAGTATACGTGCAGACTTAACATCTCCCTTCTTTGCTAGGACTTTCAGTTCAGAACGGGACTTCTGGGTAGCTCTATCCAGCTGGATCAATATCAGCTTCAATCCTCTTCAGGGGACGGAACAAGGGATACGACTGTACATTTAAGGCCTCTCGTTCCAGCTGCCTCTCCTCTTGCCTCAGCTTCTGCTGCCATGCTCGGACTTTCTCCTCTGGCGTTGGGCCGTACACCCAGCGATTGAGCGATTTCATATCGAATGGCTGAAAGGAAGTCGGTGTTGTAACGAGGATTCAACGAGCCCCGCTGATTATTTCAGGCTCTTCTTTGGAGGGTATATTGATTCCTTAAAACACTTTGATATGGCGGGGAGTAAGAGCGGAAGTGTCTGGGTAGATATGTAGCAAGGATAGATGCAACTCCCTACATGGACGGTGGCAAGGACAGCTGTTGGTGTCTTCGGAGATGATCGGATCTCCATCTCTGACGCGTGTTGACGAAGCTCGGTCCACCTCAGACATGATTGATTTTCCTTCATCAGCTTGCTACTATCTGTTACTGGATATGACAAGGAGATGTGGTTACTCACAGCCGTAGGAGCAGTCCATGGCCAGAACCGTAAGCTGAACCAAAAAGATACCCTCCCTATCGACCCAACAGCTCATTCAGCCAGACTTCACCTATGTCCTCGAGAAGAATAAGGTCTACACTATAGGCCGAGATCGAGCATGCGATATACGGTTCGAGGACAAGAGTGTGCGCCCGAGAGAGTGGACATTGAATGTTGCAGACTGGGATCCGACAAATGTGAGCCTTCCTCTTCGAACCGACGACAGTAGAAGTCGGCTAAATTTGGCAGCCAACCAAACCGCCAGAGCTGCTCTTCAAGGTCGAACCCAAGAAGGATGGCTCGATTCCCCTACGTAACGCTTTGGCGCCTCTCGATGACGATGCAGATGGCTCGATCGTCAGGGAGCACTACGAGGTTAACGCGGTGCAGGATACAGGTGTATATATGGATGATTTGCAAGGCTTGGACATCAACGCTGCCAATTGGTTCTTGTGAGTTATCACTTATCCCTCCGACAATAGCTGACTAGCAGCGTCAAATGGGTGGATGTGTGTCTGCAGTATGACCAGATGAAGGATGAGCCCGAAGAGACCAAAGCCACCCTCGGCCGATACTGTACGTTTGCCCCTCTCTCACCTTTGCGTACTAGCTGAACAGTCAGGCGTGGCATACACCGAATCTTTCAACGTCGCACAACCCCCAAATCTAGTCATCTCGCAGACATACCAATCAAGTCACGCTTGCGGCTTCGCAATATGCTTCGGTGTCCGAATCCTATCACCGGCCTACCTCCACTCTCTTCTCGCCGCCATCAACGCCAGCTGGAAACAAGTCGCCGATAGCCAGGATAGTTTCAAAATGCCGGATGAGACCATTCCGGAGTTCCGTCCTCCGTATGGAAGCAGAGTACCTGCTGCGCGGCAAGATTTAGAGGGATGGCTGCCGGATCCGAGGAGGAGGAATACGTTTGCCGGCTGGAAGATTATGGGTCTGCGGCACAGTCAAGTGAGCATTTCTTGAGGGGTGGCAGTTTCTGAAGCTGACACCGACAGGCGGCTCCGGCTGAGAAGAAGTTCATGATTGCAATGGGAGCTGAATGGGATGATATTTGCGTGACCACTCCGCCCATCATGTCATCGAAAGACACCATCACTCGGATCAGCTCTTGGCTCAAGAGAGTCGAAGAGAGTGGAGACAAAGAGCATGCTATAGTAGTGGCGTTCCATGGAAGTCAGAAGGGTATCGAAGCCCTCGGCGTAGATTGGGATACTGCCGTTGTGGAGCCTACTCTGAAGTGGGTGAAGCTTCGCGTACAAGGAGTATTCAATGCTGATCGGCAGAGCTGGTGTCCGTTATGCTGCAGGCACTATCTGCTGGGGCTCTACAACACTTCTCAGCGTCGAGAAGTACCTGGAAGAGGTGGAAGAGAAAAAGAAGGACAAAGAGGCCGATAAAGTCCGCGTTCCATCTACCAACGCTAGTGCTGGTCGTAAGTTGAATTTTCTTGTACATCTGATCGGACTAATCTGTTAGCTTCGACAAATACCAGACAATCCCGATCTCCCGAAAAGTCTCGAGCGGCGCCTGTCGAGACAGCGCCAGAGCCGTCATTTCCCAGCGCTACACCACAAGCACTCAAGGTCCCTTCTACATTTCCGGACGAATCGGTGGGTATTGCACAAGGTGGGCAAAGCAGCACGGAGCGAAGCGCAGATAGGGCTAGATCGCCTGAGCACCAGGCTGTTGCACGTCCGGCTCCCAAGGTGAGTCTGTTGTTGGCTCCGTTCTTGGATCAGCTGCTGACGCTCAATAGCCCCTGAAGAGACGGGTAGGCAAGCCAATAACGAAAGACCTATTCTCTATGGATATTGATGACCCGTCACCGTCAACCGGCTCGACACCTCACGGTTCGCAAGGATCGGGATCTGGGTCACGTCCCCCATCGCAATCTATCCAACTCCCTTCTGCCGCTCAGCCGTCTGTCGATACCCAGAGCGTAGTAAGTTGCTCCTCGTTCCAGGCTACTGCATCGCTGACGGAACAGATGCCCTCAACGTCTGAGTTCATTGCTCCAAAGACGTCTCATCTTAAACGCCGAGCGGGCCAGCCTTCCCAACCCTTCGAACCCGTCGACTTTGCCGAAACAGGCGGATCGGCCATGTCCAGGGTTGAGGAAACACCTCAGGAGATTAAGGATCTATACGAAGCGACCAAGCGTGGACATCTACCTCCAGCATCTAAGCGAAGCCGGGTCGTCTCCTCGGATTCAGCCCGACATACCGATGAGGACAGTCAAAGTTCCGCAATTGCACATGCCAGTCCACCCTCTCACACATCTAGAGGGAGACAACCGGCAGCTGTCGCAAATGCAGATGGGGAGGATATCGATATGGAGATTGAGGAAGAAGGAGGGGAGCATGAGGATTTCGTTCAGAAGACATTAAGGGAAGTGGCGGCGAATAGGAGGGCGGGAAGGACACAGTCGGTCAGGGACGATAAGGACAAGGACAGGTCCAATATGCTTCCGCCAAAAGTACCGGTATCGAAACGTGGACGAAAATCCCCCTCTGAGGAAGTCGAAGTTGTCGAGTCGTCTTCATCCAAACGTCCTCGATTGACATCCCCAGAGAAATCTGCTCCTTCATCTACCGCCAACGGTAAAAAGTCTAAATCCAAGACTGAAAAGGCTGAAAAGTCCAACGAGCCAACAACCGATCCGGCCTTCTTACTCGCTGTTTCCAAATCCCGGTCAAAGAAGGCCATTGATGAGATGGATAAGGAGTTCAACAATCTCAAGATCCCCAAGGCGGCTCTGCGGCAACAGCAGAAGGATATGGAAAAGATGTATGTGCCGAGGGATTATGGGATTTTGGATGATTTCGAGGATGACCTGAGGGGGAATTTCATCCAGGTTGTGAGGAAAGATCTGTATAGGAAGGATGGAGGGCTGAAGGTTGCGCCGGTGGTGGAGGATGGTCGGCCGAACTTTAAGAAGTTCCAAAAGGTCAGTTTCATTGGCCTTGTTTGACGAATACAAGCTGATTATGATTAGAAAGAAAGTGTTCGGAGGACTCCGCTGCCGCTCGTGCTCGTGGGTCCGAACAACAGTATTGAGGAGGAGGATGAGATGGGCGAACGTGAGTTGAAAGATGCCCGATCATTGCAGGTTCACGAAACTGACATTACAGCCTACTGGCCCGGCGCAACCGGTAAATCCAGGACACAGATGAGCCAAACTCAAGCCCTCAATGGCGAGAACGAAGATTCACTTCCACTCCTCCCTCGCGGCCGCGCGCGCAAACTCCTCACGCAGAACGAAGAGGAAGAAGAGGACGACTTGCCTCCTCTACCTTCAACGAACCATCGCCGGCTCATATCGGATAGTCAAGCCTCCGCTCCGCCGGCCTCTCGAACCACCCAGCGTAAAACACGGGCAGCGAGCACGATTAGCGAAGCTGAATCTGTTGCCTCGGCCGGTGCATCTACTAGGGGAAGTAGATCAGGAGCGGCCAGTAGTGCGAAATCATCAGCTACTGTGGGCAGGGGGAAGAAGACGGCGGTAATTGTGATTGATGATAGTGATGAGGATGAGACGGGTGGAGTGAAGTTTTCAGCTACGGATTCGGGCTCTCGGACGGGCGGTCGGTCGGGTGTCACGGGCACAGCAAGTAGGCGAACAAGGGGGACGACGGATGATCCACCGCCTAGTGCATCGGCTTCAGTGTCGGCGACGACGTCGGCGTCAAAATCGGGGAGGAGTAAGGCGGGACAACAGCCGACTAGTACTGCTACGGTCGGAAGGAGGAAATTGCTCGTTGCGGATGATGACGATGACGAGATGGTAAGCTCCTTTGTTAGACTGAGGAAGGGTTAGGTTCACGCTTCGCAGGTGTACCAGGCTGCTCCAAAGAAACGAAGATTAGGTTGAACCGTTGAACGTGTATATGCTCTACGTCGTTAGGTCTGCGGATCGCAGGATCGCGATTTCGCCTATATCTCGACAGATTCGGTCTCGCACAGCGTCTCTGATGTTCCACGATACTCACTGATGCAATTGCCGCTTATAGCTTGCGCGACGCTCCTCGACGGTACGTTGCTGCCCACTGTAACATACTCTACTGAGTAGGTCACCGGTGATGTCCGCGTGCATTTGTCCTCATGTCACCGTACAGTGGTAACGAAGCACAATGGAAGGATCCTTTGTACTTACTCCTTTTCGCTAATCGCAATTACATCCCAAATGTATCGCACCCATTCCTCCTTTCTACTTCGCCTTCCTTTGTAAGCAGACTGACCCAAGCTCATCATTTACATATAGAAGCCACAATGATCCTCCTCCTATTCGCCATACGAGTCCTAGCCAAGCCAAACCTCCTCTTCTACTAGATCGAAACTCGCCATTATGCTCACCAACGCCGAGACTGCCGGCTCTCTGATCATACAGTACCCCGCCTGCTCAGCCATCTGTACTGCGCTGGCCGGACTGGTGATTTGGCTCGTATATCGCTGTCAAGACAGGTAAGTCTCCTCCGTTCCCACTCATCGCTGCACAGTGCAAAGTGGGCACGCGGCTGATCAAGCAGGAAACCATTCGCGCCCCTTCCCGTGATTGGTCATCTCCATATTTTCCTCTCCCGACATCGATGGGGCCATCTGGATTGGTTCCTCGCTTCCTCAAAGTATCACTCGGGTCTTCACGCTCTGGTGCAGTGCCCTGCAGGGAGCGACCAAGCAATCACACATGCGCAGGATGGACTTGCGCCTACTGGGCTAAGCTGGGACATCAAGATTCCCGGAATGCACACTACGATTTTCACGTCTGATCCAGCGTGAGTGCCGATCTAAGTCCGCCGGCACGAGACGAAGGCTCAAATCATAGGTGCATCAAGTATGTCCTAGTCACGAAAGCTAAGGAGTTCTCAAAGACCGCACTGTTCGCCAAGTTCACCCAGGATCTCTTTGGTAAGTGCCACCTTCGAGCTGTAAGCCTTTCTGCACACTGACGATGCAGGCAAGAGGTGAGCGCTATGTTTTTGAGATTGACATTTGCCCTATGGCTCAGAGTCAATCCATCAGTAGTCAGTCAGCTGACTCCTGCAGCATCCTGTTGGCGCAGGGACCTCAGTGGTTACGACAACACCAGGCCGGGAAGATATTCGCCCTCCCCTCCACCCTTGCTCACATTCACGATGCCTTACTCCCTCGAGGACTGGACGTGATGCTCGCAAGACTCGACGAGGCTGCTGCGATGGGAAAGACTATAGACTTCCAGATCTGGGCCAAAGATCTCAATCTCGCAGTTCTAGGACCAATGGCTTTCGAAGTAAGTCCACATCCCGCGTAATCTTAACTACATTCCCTGAAGACTGCTGACAAGAGCAGGTCGATCCCGAAATCCTTCTAGCCCGCCTTGCCAAGCCCTTTGATGCGTGCCTCACTCATATTGCCGACCGATTCGGGAACCCCCTGTGGCAACTCACCGAAAGCTTCAGCGCCAGTGGCCGAAGGTATCGCAAAAATCTGGCTGACATCAAGGCGCTATCGCTGGAGCTTGTCGAAAAGATTCTGGAGCGGATCAAGCGGGAGGAGGAGGCGCGCGCCGAGTCTGGAGATGTTGACTCAGACGAGAGAGGCACAAGCTTGGTACAGGCTTTGCTAGACGCTGGAGTCTCGGACCCTGATGAAATTGCCGATGCTTTAATCAGCTTCGCCATTGCTGGTATGTCTGTCACTCCAAAATGAGAACATTGTTGAGATCTTACGGACGCTGACTTCCAGGCCGAGATACAACGGCGCACGCAATGACGTGGGCTCTCTATCAGCTATTAGAGAATCCTTCTACTCTTTCCGACCTCCGATCCTCGCTCGAGATTACGCCCTCGCCTCTGCCCGCGATACAGGACGATGGCAGAGCCACGACCCTCTCGATCCTCCCCGTACTAAACCAGCGATTCCTCCTGCTATCCGACATTTGCGCCGAAAGCCTCCGACTACACCCTCCGCTCCCAACGGAGCTCACTCAGCACATCGGGAAAGACCCGCTGCTTCTCCCCTCGGGCCAACTTGTCTTACCCGGGCAGATCGTCACGTGGTCGCCATGGGTCATGGCCCGTTTGCCCTCAGCGTGGGGTAACTCTGCATCGACGTTCGATCCCAGCCGTTGGGCGCGAATGAGAACCACAGGCGAGAGGAAGAGCGTGTACGAATTGCCAACCTTCCATGCGGGACCCAGAGCCTGTCTAGGCAAAGACCTGGCCAAGGTCATCATGCTACGCTCGTTGGAGGCTATTGTCAGGCGGTATGATATTCTGGGCGTGGGTGAGAGGGAGGGAAAGCTGGGGGTGGGGTTTACTGGGGAGATGGACGGCGGACTGAAGGTCCGATTGGAGCTGAGGAAAGGGGTGATGTGAGTTGCCATGCGTCCGTTCCAGATATGCGGAGTGTACTATGATACCCCTTTTGTTGCAAACGAATATGCGGACGAGTTTCGGGTTCACGCCTGTAAAGGAAGGCGAGCAATAGCGCATTCGGCCAATGTAACCTTGGATAAACCGCTCAGGATGGCGTGCGGCAATGAGTTGAGAGCATTGAGTACAAGACTTGCGCTCCGGGATGTTCATTGATAGCCGTACAGTGGTGGATCATCCACGAGACCTCACCAGACCGGACCGTCCAACATATGTACTCCGCTCGGACGCAAAAGTTCAGGCACGACCGTGTTTCAGGAGCGTTTCAGCGAGGAATGTGGATTACGTGATATTGATTACAGATTTACGGAAGATTGCGGGCGGCGTCATCGGCGGCGCGGAACGAATGCTGG
Organism: Dioszegia crocea; assembly: GCA_001600615.1. Lineage (NCBI taxonomy): Eukaryota > Fungi > Basidiomycota > Tremellomycetes > Tremellales > Bulleribasidiaceae > Dioszegia > Dioszegia crocea. The sequence goes on from BCKK01000009.1 coordinate 399,306, forward strand.
AATCATTGCAAGCGGATAAATTTCTCAGCCTTTTGTCGTCGTCCATCATCTTCATTGCCATCCAGTTAATTGCTATCCATCCCCGCCTTCAACTGCTCATAACACAAGTCTTAACGCCTGACGATCATGCCTGGCCACTTCGAAGAAGTCCGAAAGGTGAGCAGGCTCGATTCCGAAAATTCCTCGAGCTCGGTCCCCCTGGAACGTTGCTGATGCCTCCAGACCTCCGGTCTCAAGAAAGATGACCAAGAAGCCTATCGTCAAGCAGTACTTGCCGGTGGAATCAAGGGAACGGTCCTAGCACTAGGTCTCGCAGTCCCTCTTCACTTCATTCTCCGCCGCCGACCGAATTATAATGCCATTCCCATCACTCTCAAAGCCTTCGGTTACGTCTGTTTAACAGTCCCGACCATCTCTATCGCAGCAGAGAAGGCTGGAGAGGGATTTATCCGCAGCACTTGGTCTGGAACTGGGAAGAACGAGCTGGATCGGGAAGCTCAGCGGGCGGCGGAGCGATGGGAGTCTTTAGGCACCTATCAGAAGGCACAGGATTGGGGATCGAGGCATAAGTGGGGCTTGATTGGGGCTGCGTGAGTCATTGTCCGTCTTTCGAATGAGCAGGATCCCTTGGCTGATGGGCATAGTTGGGCAGGATCAATGGGTATTGCTTTCGCCCTTGTAGCACGTACCCCTCAAACCTTTTCGCAAAAGGTATGTCTTCATCATCTCGCAGACTGGCAATCGCTGACGATACAGCTCGTGCAAGCGCGTATGTGGGCACAGGGGTTGACAGTCGGGACCCTCATCTCCTCCGCCCTCATCGCTGGTGTTGGAACCACCGACAATGTCATCGTCGAGAGCAGGGCAGATCACTCATGGGCCGATATTCTAGGTATGTTCACGCTCAGTGTTGCGCAGCTGGGTGGCGATGAACCGTTGCTGACTTTGGCAGAGCAAGAAGGCCAGATCAAAAAGTCCGAGCTGGACAGGATCAGGGGTACGATCGAGAAGAACAGGCGATAGAGCCTCAAGATATACAAAAGCATGAATCCCTTGTCCGCCCTTGAGATCATCGATAAACCTGCCGCTGGAGTCGGTCACTCATGAAACGCCCACTAGCCTCCCGTTCCTGAGTATCGCTCGCTTCCATCATGGCAAACGACAAATGATAGACCCTGGCCTCCTATGCCTCACCACCTTAAGACCTTCCAAGCCTCGCCCTTGACTGACTTTCGATATGACGGTGATTCGATATGATGGAGAGAGATTGTTGCATACGTCTGGACGAGTCAGCACCCCTCCCACATGTGCGTTTAAAAAGAACGGCCACAAATCCACTCACAGATGAACCTAATCGGGCTTACGACCCAAGCTTCACACTTCACACCTCTCGGGCTACCAAATAACGAGGGTTCATACTCTGCTTGTACTCGTAGCCAGCCTGTTCTAGTCAGCGAATGTCAGGCGCGAATGTCAGGCGGACTACTCTTGATAGCATCATATAGCTTACCCAGCTATGATTCGATGCGACAGGATTCTGCGCCATCCACTCCTGCAACACTTGCCAGGCAGCCGGACCAACTTTCACGCCCCGCCGCTCCCACTGTTCCGTCGTAGCCCCTTCAACTATCCTCATGCGCTCTATGACCTCCACAGGTATCATCCTGCCCTCGAAATCCGTAAAATCGAACCACATCTGCTTTTTCATGTATTTGAATGTCTTCTCGTGCTCGTGCGCGTCAGAGCCCTGATATGTCATGCTCGTGTAGGTGAATCTGTCCGAGTAGTCACCTGCACCCGACTCATCGTCCGGCTCAACATCTGAATCGTCGGTGACCCTATCTGAGACCTCGGTGATCTTCAGGAAGAGCCGGACGTGAAGGAGCTCATGTTGGCCGTGGATGTACGAAGCTTCCGAGCCCGTGTAGCCTTTGGTAGCTTCCAGATCGTCGAGCTTGCCAAAGACGTCCGTACAGTCACAGGTATTGAAAGAGCTCGGATCGTGTCCGAAGACGCGTAGAAGAGGATTGCTGAATATCGAAAGCGCAAAATCGGGGAACATAGGGAGGGTCGTCGGCGAGCGGATATGGAAGTCTGAGGAGGTCATACTAGGGGTGGAGTGACTGCACGAGATGGAGCCGTCATAGAGGGCGACTTCGAGTTGTGGACAGGAGAGTGGAAGATAATGAAACTGTGGAACAATCAGCCAGATTTCCAAGGTTTTTTTTCGTAGACAAAGATCAAGTCATACGTACGATGTCGGCGGATGGGGAGTCCATATCCTCGAATACAACTCGCTTAAGAGCTGGAAAGAGAAGAGGTTCATCTTCATCGGCATTATTCCACGACCAGTCTCTGAAGTGCCTCGCCGAGGCACCAAAGAACAGGTCGGAGAGGTCAGGATAGTCTGAAATGATTTCGAGGATGTTCGAAAACAGCTGATTTTCCAGTCGATCAGAGTACTCGCTGCACCTAATCTCGAGCTTCCTGATTTCGGGACTAGCTCTCAATAGCGAGAGTATCGGCTCGTACACGCCTATATTGTAAGGCGCACCGGGGCGCGAGAGGGAATCAGACTTCAAGCGAAGCTCGCGGATGTGGGTGGCGCGGATTTTCGGGAATTTGGGGAGCACTGGATCCGTCCAGCTGGTAGCAAGCTCGTGGTCGATGTTGGCATGGAGGGAAGTGAGGGAGGGTGCTGCATTGCAGAATACCGCGATAGATTGAGCGAAGCGGAGGGACTTCGGCCCGAGGACCAGGTGGGTCAGATTGGGAAATGACAGTCGAGCGGTGATCATGGGGATGTCAATGGTATCGATATCGATTTTCCGCCAATTGTCGAACGCGTCTCCTGAATCAAGGCGCAGTGCCCGCAAATTGGGCGCGACGCAGTCGAGAAGGTACACCATCCCGTGCGCCGAACCGGGGCGGACACATAGTCCGACCGTCTCGACCATCCTCCATCGCCTCTCGTCCCCACGCGCCAATATTTTTGACAGCTTGGTCTTGATCGCCACCCTGTGCACCTGCGCTTCGGATTTCCCGCCGTGTTCTTCGTCCACGAGGTGGTCGAGAGTTCTGGATGGTATGTACACTGAAAGGTCGCGCCAAAGTCGCTATTCGACGCATGTTGTGAGGTATTTGGATGTTCGGGCGAGCGATAGAGCGGTCGATTTGTCACAGCGTGCGGCGATATTTGTGAGGACTTCGAGGGGTAAGGAAGTGAGGGTAGAGGAAGAGCGCGAAGGAGTGGCACTCGACTGTGTTGTCAGTTCGGCTGCACTCTAAGGATGCTTGTAAGAGACAATCTGCCCCGGGCGACGGATCCAGAAGCCAGCGGTCGCGCTAATCACGACGCTGAGGTGCATACTTACAGTCTTTGAGGTCATGTTGCCGACGATTTCCAGATCTCCCACTCCGTCGAGTGCGGGGATTCTATGAAGCTGCTGCTATAAATGTCCACTCTAGACCATCAGCGCGCGGATAGCGACGCGAATGAGCGGAGAGGTACCTACCTAGTGCTCGATAGCAAAGGGCAGGTCTTCCTGAAGCAGGGCCTTAGGAGCCAATTTCAGGCCTTCTATCGGGATGCTGTCCTCTTCGCGTGGGATGCGTTTTTCGATGCCGCTGCTCTTCAGTACCAACTCCTGGTCAGTTTAGGCAGGAAAGGGCGCTCACAAATGGAGCTTTACAGATGTTCGACTATGAGTGAAGGTCACAAGGAATGAGGAGTTAGGTTTGTTGGGAGGAGTTTGGACGCGCACAGGTGTTGCAACACTACGCCCATCAATAGGTGCGGTGAACCTTGTTGTCCTTCGGATACTCCTCATTAACCCCCTATCAGAACCTCGTCGATAACCGCCCAGGAAGCAACCAGATCAGCCTGCACTGAGGCTCGCAGGTTCAAACATCAAAATGGACGATCTTCTCGATCTCAATTTCACCTCCGCTCCAACCTCCAATTCCTCCCGACCGGGATCCACAAAGCCCAATCCCGCCCTAGGTTTCGATAGTCTTTCTCGATCAGGCGGGGCTCCAAACTACTACGGTACTCCCTCACTACAGCCTTCACGATCTCAGACCCCACAGACTGCCCCAATACCGCAGCTGGCCCGCTTGGGTCAGCCCGCACGGCCGACCAGCGGGTCAGGCGACCGCCCACCTGCGTCCTCCATACCGAAGCCATCCGGGGACGCTTTCAGCTCCTTGTTCTTCCTGGGTCCGAGCAGCAATGGTAACGGGAATGAGAGCATGGCTCAGCGAGCCAGTCGGCTAGAGAGGGAGAAGAGGGAAAAGGAAGAGAGCGAGAAGAAGCAGTTTGATAATGGGGATTTCTGGGAGAAGTTCGGAGGACCTTCAGCTTCAGGCCCCAAGGCGTCAAATGGGATCGTGGGAAGTGAGCCAAGTGGAGGCTTCAGTGGATTCGACGATCTTCTACAACCATCGACCGGTACCGCTTCGAGCAGGCACACAAACTCCTCATTCACTCCCAAAATTATCGCCCCGACACCTTCGGCGCCGGCTGCCAAATCCTCCAAGGGTACCTTCTGGGACTTGGAAGCCGGTCTAGGATCTTCTAAGCCCAGTAGCTCCTCCTTAAATCCATCATCATCGTACAACAACATCCCATCATCTTCGACAGCGAAGTCGCGTGCGCCCCCTCCGACAGATCCCTTTGACTTTGACATGCTTGTCTCTAGTCCACCAATATCTGCCGCAGTGCCGACCGGTAAGACCCGTACCGGAATATCGAATGACTGGGGAGTAGGCGATGATGATGTTCTTGGTGATCTCGCTCAGCCAGTCAGGCGTCCTGTGGGTATGGATACTGTGAGTTGGCCTCATCGCAAATGACCGATTCTCGAGACTGACTATCGTAGACTGCAAGACCACCCAGAATTACTCCCCGTCCCTCCTCCCCTCCACCACATATCGTCGGTCAGATCGTCGAAATGGGCTTCTCACCTGCTCAGGCTCGGGCTGCATTAGCCAAAACCTCTTCCGGGCTGGACGTCGCAGCAGCCCTCGAACTGCTGCTCGGAGCAGGAACATCGTCCCAGTCTAGCGGTCGGGGTATTGAACGGGAAGATCTTCCGGAAGAAGAAGAGGAGGATTTCATCCAGCGCGAGCGGTCGCAGCGAGAGGAACTGGAGCGAGAGCGTCGGAGAGCACGGAGAGCTGGTCCGTCCCGCGACGCTATTGCCCCTCGGTCAAGAGACGAGATTCGATCAGCGGGAGTGTCTGGTCGAGGGACACCGGAACTCGGCGAACAAGCGGAGAGGTATCTCGCGCAGGCGAGTGAGATAGGGACGAATGTGTTTAGTAAAGCAACTTCGTTCTGGGCTGCGGGCAAGGAGAAGGCGCAGAAGCTGTACGAGGAGCAGAAGAGGGTGTATGAAGCTCAGCAAGCGGCTAAAGAAGGCGGTCAGGGGAGGGACGTTCGGTCAGGTGCCAGAGAAGGGGCCAAGGATGGACGGCCGAGGTGGATGATCGATGCAGAAGCTGGACAGGCGGACGGAGAGGAGAGGGAGCAGCGTGAAAGCGGCGGCGGCGGATTCAAGGATGATAACGATGACAGCGAGGAGGAAGATCGTCGACCAAGTCCGCCGGTCAGGAGTAACAGGGGCAACGGAAACAAAAGCGGTTCTCGGCTTCCGCAGGCTCAGCCCCAGGACACATATCGATCAGTTAAAGAACGGGCCGACCTCCTCTTCGCTGACGAGCCACAGCCCTACATACCCGCTTCTAGGCGGAAGACACCCACACCTACGGCTCCGGTCACCTCCTCCAGACCCCCCCGAGCCGTCACTCCCGCCGCTCCCGTCCTCATTCAGCGTCAAATCGTCTCTGCGTCTCCTACGCAACTCGAGCGTGCCGCCGCTGCCAAAGCCAAGGGCAATGATCATTTCAAACTTGGTCGCTTCTCCGAGTCTGAATCAGCCTACTCTATCGCCATTTCCTCATTACCATCTGGTCACCTCCACCTCATCGCTCTACATAACAACCGGGCTGCGTCTCGGCTCAAGCTTGGCCAGTCGGACGGTGTGGTCGAAGACTGCGGCACGGTCTTGCTCATCATCGGACATGCGTACCACCCGTCCAAAGAAGCCCAACTCCCGTCCGAGTATGCGGATGTGCGGTTGCCAGAATCGATGGTGAAGGCTTTGATAAAGCGAGCGCAGGCGTACGAGATGGGCGAGAAGTGGAAGAAGGCCCTGGAGGACTGGGAGAGGGTCATGGGTCTGGATGCGGCGTTTCTGGGATCGGTGGCGGGCGGACAGGCGACCAGGAATATGGCAGCGGAGGGAGCGAGGCGGTCTCGGAAGATTCTGGATGGCGGCGAGCCGGTCGCTCCAGCCTCCAGTGTGTTATCGAAACCTCGCCCGACCCCCAAACCTGCTTCACGTCCTACACCTAAAAACTCGGCACCCTCTATAGCAGTCAAAGAGCTCCGCCAGGCGAATCTCGCCCTGGAGAAGGAGGATGCTGAGCGCCTTCGGCTCAAGGACTCTGTCGAGTCGAAACTGGGCGCGTGGCAATCTGGAAAGGAGACGAATCTCCGAGCACTGATTGCTAGTTTGGATCAGGTGCTCTGGGATGGTATCATGGGCGGGGTAAAGGTGGGGATGCACGAGTTGATCACCGAGAAGCAAGTCAAAATCAGATATATGAAGGTGATTGCGAGGTTACATCCTGATAAGGTAAGTATCGTGGTATTGTAATCCAGATCCAGGCTGACAATGTATCAGCTGGACGTGAAAAGCACGACTGTAGAACAAAGGATGTTGGCAAATGGGGCATTTGGGACTTTAAATGAAGCGTAAGTGGGCGTAAGGCATGATCTTGCTGATGTCGCAGATGGCAAGCCTTCCAGAATGGCTCGTAGTATTGCATCATGTTACATCTAGCCTCTGTTAGACGTGAAAGTACAGGACCTCGGTGATCCTTTGTCGCTAATATCCAAGCAATGGCGAAGATCCTTTGTTTGATAGTTGCACCCACACTCACCACCACTGACTGCATTAACTTACACAACCTGATTATCCAATAGAACGCCGAATTGAGAAGCCAACATCGACAGCTCAGCTTCAACACTGCATCGGAAATCGCCATGCAGATCTTCAATTCCAACTACCCTTCAGTCCCCCTTCCTCCCTTATCTTCTCCCATGCCTAGCGCCTACTCCACTCTGATTCCAGGCCCGTTCATCCTACTCCTGCTCCTCCCCTCCATCCCTCTATTGCTATTCTCGATCGGTGCTCGACCGCCAGATACGTCCGCCCTGCCCTTCAGCATGACCGAAGTCTTCACCACGGCGGCTTTCGTCAGTATCGCTGGAGGAGTCGTGTTGGGCTTGGTCGTCTGGCCAGAGATGGGGAAGAATGTTGGCGGATGGATACGCGGGACTGGTGCCGAACACGGCGTTCTCTCGGTGGGACCTGGTGTCAGTGCGACTTGGTGGGACAGGATACGCGGAGGTACCGGAGGCAGAAATGGAGGAGGATCGACGATGGCGCAGTACTCCGGAAGAGGGGGTCAAGTTCAGATGCAGCGAAGCGGTATCACACAGGCCGTAGTAGCAGCGAAATGTTAGTACCCTCCTCTTTGTTCAAGGGTAGCCTTTATTGATGTGTCCAGTGCCCAAAACTCAAGCTGCTCGGGCTGCTGCCCGTCTATACGCCATTCGGTCCAAATTTATCCATCTGAACAATCCCTCTCGGCCTCATACACCCACCGCACTGGGCATCATCTTCCTGCTTCTAGCCATACTGGTCGTTGTCGCCGGAAATTTCATCAGGAAGCTGTATGAGCTTGATGATGCGCCCGCTGCAAGCCGATCAGGGAGTGGAGGCCGCTCTAGTGGCCATGGCGGAAGCGGGCGGGAGTTGACGCCCTGGGTGATGGCCGAGATCAAGAAACGGCAGACTGAGTTCAAGGCTGGTAAGACACCCGAACAGACTCTTGTGCGATATACGAAGGAAGCCGAGGGAGAGCGGAAGCAGATGAAGGATAAATTGGAGCACTTGGGGCCGGAGAAAGGGAAAGACTATCGGGAGAGGAAAGAGAAGGAGAGGGCGAAAGAGCTTACGGCTTTACTCGGGCGACTGACGAAGATGAAGTTGACGACTGTGGGAGTTGAAGGGGCGGACAACATCAATGGGAAGGCTGAGGGTGGTGGAGGGGCCGGGTCAAGCGGGGAAGGGGATGGAGGGGCGATTTCTGGCCAGATCGCGGAAGTGGCAGGCGCAGTAAAGAAGAAGTGGGGAGCGTGGACTCAAAAGGCGAGATCCAGGAATGACGGTCAAAAGAAAGAGAAGAAGGAGAGAACGCCTTTGGGGGAGAGGTTGAAGCGGATGATCCTGCCAGTACCTTCCAGCTCAGTGGGAGTGGGAGTATCTCAGCAGATGGCGATGATGCAGTCGGCCATGCTGAGGGGCGGCGGGGAATCGGCGATGCCTGCCAAAGGCCCAGGTTGGGAAGTGGCGGACAATCCTCAGGCCGAGGCGGCGCTGGCGCAGAGTGCGAACAATGCGGAAAATCTGGCGGCGAAGATGAGGGCTGGGACATGATGTCCATGACATTGACAACGTAAAGAAGAACATGATTAGAATGTTATGCCAGCAGTTTACTCTTTCATTGCGCGCTGGCTTCCCGCCATTTCTCGCTAACATCCGCCCACATATAATCGATTCATACTTACGGAGAGAAGTACATCACGCTCCGCCTCGACTCGACCTAGCTAGACCGCCACAAGCCACTCACAAGCCACAGAGTCACTCATCGGCTTTATTCGGGGCGATCTCGCACAATTACGACATCGGACACCGCCGGTTCCTGGCGCGTGGCGCCTTGCGTCTTGTGGGGGAACGACTCTGAGCGTGAGCGGGGTGTATAGATGTCAGATTCCCTCCCTGAACTATTTATATAGCCACCTAAGCACACTGGTCGCTCTCACATTATCCCCACCGCCCACAAAATGAGCAAAGTACATGCGGTAGCGGCGTCAGGTTTCGGCGAGGGTACCAACGAGACTGTAAGCACAGGCTGAACTCCCCATCCCACCTGCGCTGACTCACCAGTATGATCGCGTTCGTCCCTCATACCCGGCCGAGTCTCTTCATCAACTCTACGATCTCTTTCCTAAGGACGTACACGAGCGCGGTCTGAAGATCCTCGAGCCTGGTGCAGGGACCGGTATCTTCACGCGTCTCTTCCTCGCTCCCCCGTCGTCAGATTATCCTAAATGGAACATCGAATCTCTCATCAGCGTCGAGCCATCCGCAGGTATGCGAGACGTGTGGGAGAAGGGACTCCAAAAGACTTCATCTTCCGAGACTTCTCAGAAGGCTACCGTTAAGATCGTCGACGGCACATTTGACGACTTCTCCAAGGCTGGAGTAGAGCCCGGGTCGGTGGATCTCGTGGTCATTGCTCAGGCATGGCACTGGTGCCCGGATCATGAGGCAGCGTTTGTAAGTCAGCCAAAGAGAAGAGGTGATTCGTGTGCTGACTCGAGACAGACTGAGATCGCCAAGTACCTCTCGCCCACCGGTATCCTCGTCTTCATCTGGAACCTCGAGTCAGGGAATGTCAAATGGCAGGCCCGGATCAGAGAGCTATATCAACCTTATGACAAGGGGACACCGCAGTACTGGAAAGGGTGGTGGAGGGAGGGCTTTAAGGCTCCTGCGTTCGGCAAGAATTTCCAGGACCCCGAGGAGAAACAGGCAACTTGGTACAACACCATTACGGATGACTCCGTGAGTATCAGTATCGGCATCTGGCTCCCGAATCAATACTGAATGAGGTATATACTTGCTTCGCTGACTGTCTCAGGCGGTCGAAAAGATCATGTCCAAGTCATACCTCACAGAGGCATATCTAAAAGGCGAGGAGCGCCAGAAATTCATCCAGGACTTCAAGGATCTGTTGAAAGAAGCGGAGCCTGATAAGGACTACGTTGACAAGGAGGTGAGTAGATGGAGGCCGAGATATATGATGTTGCAAGCTGATGGTACTCGTAGAAGGGCATCTACCGCTGGCGGTTCGACACCGATCTAGTAATCATGAGGAAAAAGTGAGAAATCTTGGTTGGGCTGTGAGCCACTTCTCAGCGCGTAGGAGTGGGACTGATCGGTGATGCGGGAAAGGGTCAGAAAGAAGTAATATCTCGTCTGGCGAGATGCAAATTTTGACAAGGCTCTACATCGGCCGTATACATACAGCGAAATGTGAAACACGGACGCACGGACATCCATCTGACGGAACTCTTTTTCAGCACGAGCCTATGGTGTCGCGTCGATGAACTATTCATCATTAATAACTCAGCTCAGCAACATACAGCAGGTGGTCAGAGCCGTCAGTCAGAAACTTGAGCTGTATGAGTAGCTAGAAAGTGATCTCCTACGACAAGGACACGGCTTCTAGCGATATCCGAGACTCGGCCCAGACGCGTCCTTCTCTCGCGATGGTGGCTCCCACCCTGGTATCCAAGGAACAGGCGTATCTGTCTGCCTTGGCAGTACAGCCGAAAGATGCTCATCCTGATCGCCTGTACGAGGTAAGTCAGGGCATCTGGACTTGAATGCGTGATGGGACACGCAGCTGATGAGCAGAAACTGGAGATTATCGGCAAAGGAGCGTACGGATCCGTGTACCGAGGGCAACACCGACCCACGGGCCACATTGTCGCTCTCAAGATCATCAATCTCGACACGGAAGATGATGATGTTGGCGATATCCAGAAAGAGATCAGTCTGCTTCAGCAGCTAATGAGAGGTGCTGGAAAGGATGGTATTTTGCCCAACGTCATCAAATACTATGGGAGCATGATGGATGGACCGAGAGTGTGGATCATCATGGAGCTGGCTGAGGGAGGGAGTATTAGGACCTTGGTGAGTGAAGTTGTGATTGACAGGGAAAAGAATGCAGTCGAAAAACCGAAACTGACGATATAGTCTCGAGCTCAGCCTCTCAAGGAGCAGCACATCTGCCTGATTATGCGCGAGACTCTTGTTGCATTGAACTTCTTACACAAGAACGGAGTCATCCATCGAGATCTCAAAGGTGAGCTGATTACCTAGCTATCGCTTAGCAAGCTAACTCTTCAGCTGCCAATATCCTCCTCACAGCCTCACCCACCCGAGTCCTGCTATGTGACTTCGGAGTCGCCGCTCTGCTCTCTTCTGCCTCGTCGAAACGCTCCACATTCGTCGGTACACCTTATTGGATGGCGCCAGAGGTCGTCACTGAAGGACGGATGTACGATGCCAAAGCCGATATTTGGTCGCTGGGGATCACGCTCCTCGAGATGGCGTATGGCGAACCCCCTCTTTCTGGACAACCGGCAGCTCGAGCCGTAGCGCTTCTCGGTGACAAGAAGCTGCGCGCACCCCGACTTGAAGGCGAGCAGTGGAGCAAAGACATGCGCGACTTTGTCACTGCGTGTTTGAATGAAGAGCCTGGAGATCGGATACCTGCGGAGGAGCTGAGCAAGTTGCGCTGGATAAGGATGTCGGCACGGACACCGCTTACATCCCTTGGCGAGTTGATTGCGAAATTCTTGCACTGGAAGGAGAGTGGGGGTCAGAGGCAAAGTTTGGCGCCGGGAGTAGGGGCCAGTGTGGATGATGATGAAGAGCTACCAGTGGGAGAGTGGGCATTTGACGTGGGTGCATCATATCCTTGCAGTTGATGTTTGCTGATAGGTAGACGGTCAGATCTCGGATGAGCATGCTAGGTGGAAATGCGGAGCACGAGGATATGCGTAAGTTGCCATGCACAAAGCTAAAGCTCCCAAGCTGACATTTTAGACCTTTCGCCTCCTACAGCCCGCCCAGCTCCACAATCGCTACGCCGGCTCTTCCATGACGAACAATCCTCTGACCCGGATCCTTTCCAATCCTTTGCACATCAGCAACCTGCCACTCCCCAATCCTCAGATGGGTCCTCGAGTATCGAACAGGACGGACGTTTCCCTACTCCATCAATTGAGGACACTTCATTCGATCTACCCGATATGACAACCGACGACGCATATGACGCATCTACAATCCGTCTACCCCGGCCTAGACCGCCCGCCGAGCGGCTCCACGGAAAGTTCGCCTCAGCATCATCGACCGGCTCATTCATGTCCGATTCCGATGCCGCTACTCCCACATTCAGACTAGGCGAACATGACGATATCCTTCTCTCTCCACCGAGAAATCGCGGTCAGAGCATCGACACGATGTCTTCTGTGCCAACTAGTAAATCTCAACCACCAGAGGATGCTCGTCGTTCATCTGCTGGTCGTCGACCCGGCGGGTCTGTAGGCGAGGGTCTGCGAGGCTTTCAATTCCCCCTCGTTGCTCCCCGGCCGTCGGATCCAGCACCATCATCCCGACCACAGCCGCCTGCCTTGCACCGGATGCACTCTGCTGCTCCAGCTCTCGCGTCGCCATCCCGACCGCCGGCTATTCAGATCCCATCAGCTGGTCCTAGTCGACCACCAATGATGCGCCAGGCGTCAGTGGCAGTCATGGAAGGTCGAGCTGCGAGTCAGACGCAAGCACAGGCTCAAGCTGAAGCTCTGGCCCTGGTTGAGGACGATCCGGCGAGTCCGACCAAGGGGCTCCCTCTACCTCCCGCTGGTCGGTTCGACCGTTTTGCGACAGGGACAGGAATGGTGCGGACTAGAAGCGGCAGTAAATTGGACGATGGGAATGGCTCGCAAGTCAATCTGCGGGATTTGATCAAAGTGAGTTGCTCATCTCGGGGAGCTTGAAGCACCGTACTTACAAGTAGCTATCTGCAACGGTTCCAGAACAAGAAGATTTGTTACCTCCATCACCTACCAGTGCTGTTCCCCCTACACGATTCTTTCCTCAACCATCGCCTCTCAGTGTTCCCCCTCCACCAAAAATTAGTACATCACTCGGAGTCGCGCGGGAGGCAGACCCTCCAATGCTCAATGGCGATAGCGGTCTCGGCCCGCCAATCAGACCGCTCGATCTGGGAAGTTTGGAGGGTGATGAGGTCTTTGCAGAGCTGGAGCGGACGGTGGAGGATCTGGGCAAATGGTTGGATCTCGTCAGTACCGGTCTGGAAGATCTGTGTATGATCCCATTGGGCGACGGCGAAGGCGAACTGGGCGCGGATGAAGGGATCTTGGCGAATTGACGGGGATATCTTGAAGTAATCTGTATCTGATTTGTGTTGTACGAGTAAGGACCGCACCTGCAACATCCACACCAGACGCCTGACGGAAGGTGATATATCAATCCCAAATTTGAAATTTACAAGTGTCCAAATGACCCTATGTTACGCGAGTATCACCTGGCAGGTCTCGATATCTGATGTCTCGCCTGCAGTCTGTCCAATCTCGCCCTGATATCCGCCAATCCAGCCGCCGCTGCCGATTTCGAGGAGGTCCGTCCGATCGTCCCGGTCTGATGAGCAGATGATATAGGAGCCGGGGCGACGTGTGGTCGAGCCAGACCCAAACTGCTTTGCGGGGCCATACGGGCTGTGGATGCAGCCCCACTCGATACCGGGCGGGCGGTGGGGATGGCAGACGAGCGGGTCACGGGAGCTCGAGCGGAAGTCGTGCTCGTCGGAGGACGAGCGGAAGGAGGGGCTCGTGAGATAGAAGTGGCGGGCGTGGAGAGGGTGCGGGACTTCGCCGCAGTAGGAAGTGCGGTCGACCTAGGGATTGCCGTAGAGGGTGGACCCATTGATCCCTTTGTTGGTCTGACAGCCGACGTAGGTGCAGCACGAGGAAGGCGATTGGACAGCCCTGCAGCGTCTCCGCCGAACGAGCGGGGAGCAGCAGATACTCCAGACCTAGCGGAAAGCCCGGTCCCAGGCTGTGGGGGTGCCGCTGAACGGACCGCTGGGCGGCTAGATGCAGCTCGAGGCGGGATGACTTCGGCAGGTGTGGGTTTGGAAAGTGAACGAATCGAAGTCGCTCGGGGTAAGGTAGATGTTCTGGTTGTGGAGGCGATACTGGCAGTCGAGCCTGTTCTAGATTTTGATGCCTGTGGAGCACGCCCAGCTGGCGCAGGAGGTGGCATGCTGCTCTTAGCGGCGGTTCTAGGGACTGCACTGGCGGGTGCGCGTGGAAGGGTGGGGGCTGGGCGGGATGTAGATGACGTTGATGACAGGGTAGCTTTAGACGGTGAGACCAGTCGCCGAGTGGGTAGTTCGAGCTTGCGGAGACTAGCACTGGAGGGAAGGGGGACTGCACCAACGGAGAGGGATACGCGCCTGGAAGTGGCGGCAAAGGGGACCACGGGCATGATAGCTTGGACTTTGGTCGGGGATAGTGAGACAGGGGCCTTCGAAGCGATGTAGCTTGTCGGTCTGACTCGAGGGAGGGTACGAGTGGGAGAAGCAAAGGCAGCGGGTTGAGCTGTGTTGCCTGACCGCTTCTCCAATTCCAGTCGAGATAGACTCTTGGACCGGACTAGCCCTGGGCGGAGGTCGAGTGGGATGAAATGATCGCTCATCATTGATCTGGTGGATCAGCACTTGTCGATTTCAAATGCAGAAGCTCCTGACTCACGCATTGGCATCGTCATCCTCAACATCTGTACGAAACAGATCTAGCACACTCTCCTCGGCGCCCGCAACCCCCGTTGGCTTGACCCTTGCCATCATTTGCTGAATGTCCATAGTCATGTCCGCCATATCCGCCTTCATCCTATTTCTCGCAGTTCGAGGAGTCTTCGCAGGAGACGCATGAGCGTGACCTGACGGAATTTCGACGGATCTGTGGGACCGAGGCTTCTCAGGGCTGATAGGAGGCATGATGAGACTCATGCTCATCATTGTCTCATCCTCCATCTTTGTCTGCGTAAGGAGGTATTCGTCGGATAGGAGATGCCGAGTTCTGAGTGGGCTGACGGGGAGGAGGGTACTCGTATCGCCTGCGTGATCCTGAGTAGGAACAGAGAGAAAGTTGGACGATGCAGATGGGGGTAGGCGGGGTTTGCGGACCGAGCCCGTTCGACGGACTGAGTCTGTTGGTGGGCGGGGAAATCGTGAGGGATTGACATGTGCGAAGGCGTCAGAAACGAGCCGGGGTGATTCTTCGCGGGCGGTGGGGTTAGTGGAGGACGACGATCCCTTTAAAGGGGTGCTTGGAGGGAGAGTGGGGTGGGTGTAGTCGTCGCTCGGCGGACGGGGGGAGGGTTTCAGAGAGACGGGCCGTTGTCTAGCTGGAGTGGGCGCGGGTCTGCCTCGCATCGATCCGATATCCCCATATCGATTAGCCCCCTCGTCTGTATATTCCGCCTTGCTCGTCTCCGGAGCTGCAGTCTTGCCTCGCAAGACCCCGAAGTCCATATTCATCGTGTCATTCCCCAGGCTCACTCGGCCCAACTCCCCAAATGTCACATCCTGTAACATCGACATATCACCCCCTTGAGGCATCATGAACGATGCCGAGACATCGCGGCGCGACTTGAAGGGGCTTTCCGCGCCAGCTTTGGCGGCGGAGGAAGGGTGAAGCAGGGCTGAGGGCTGGCGCACGGGGGAAAGGAAGTCGTGTTTGACAGGGGAAGTATCACGAGCGGTGTTGAGTGATGTTTGGCGCGTGGAGAGGGTAGGGTAGGTTGTCTCGAAGTGTGGTCTCTCTCTTTTAGATGGATATTCGCTTGATAGTGATGGTAGAGTAGTCGACCGGGGGAATCGCGCGGTAGGGACACTGGCGGTATCATCCAACCTTGCGTTCTGGCCGTACCGCTTTACAGCACTCATTGGGTTTTCCCTCTCGGGACCACGACGGCGTTGTGATCGTGGCTCATACTTGGCCTCTTGATCATCACTGTCTCGCTCGAAGTAAGCATTTCGAGAGTGGTGAGGTGTTTGTGGCAGAGGCGGGAGGGATGATAGTATGTGGTTTGGTGGTAGGGTATGTTGATCAAGAACTTCCCGGAGCCTGCATGATTAGTACGATCTATACCAGTGGCACAGACAGACGACTCACCTGTTGCGATCCTCGGCTGACGACGGGGCTTGCACATTCATCCGATCCAAGAGTTGTGCTAAGGAGAGGTATGGACGAGCCAAACAACCTCACCCAAAGGAAAGAAGGCGCGCTTCGGAGGTTGAACTCCGAAATACGCCGCAGTGTTCTCGCTATAACTCCGCCGAATGCCGAGCCGGTCCCGGAACGGACTTGGTGTCGAGTTTTGTCCACAATAATTGGTTCCGAAATAGATGGCTTGGTATTTTATAACGCCGCAGGAATGGGGATCGGCGGCGTTTAACCACTTTACTATCGGTGTGGGTCCGGGCCGGGTAGCCGCGCTGGGACACGGCCAACAGGTATCGCTGTTATGTCTCTTCCGTCTATAGCAGATGCGCGATGCATCCCACATTACATTGTATACTAGATGCTATCATCCACAATGACTTTTCGACCTGGGTATTCATCCTCGCGTATTTCGGTCGCTAGCGTGGCATCCTTCGGCCCCGGTGCATCATCAGGAATGCCACTCTCTCATCTGAGACAGATGACGATGCAGGAGGCTGGTTATTGATACTCGTGACCAGGATCATGTGCCCCTGCTTCGACTCGATCGAGACATGAGAACAAATTTGCTTCCCACGCTCCCACTTCATCTTACCTTCTCCTTGACTATACTGAATATAGGAGAGGACATATACCCCCTATCTGGCATTGCGCCATGTCGCTACCTGAGTTACGCAGGACCCCGGGTCGACTTCTGACCGCCGCTTATGCTCCCTTCGGCTCGCCACTGGGCCCAGACTCGGGCATGAGTCGATCATTACCCGGCAGTCGATTCGTCAGCTACACGACTGTGTCGAATGGCGGTACCCCTCCACCTCCCTATTCTGATATCGACCAGGACTACGATACGTTCCCGGCTTATCTGAGCTCGGATGGTGGCGACGAATACTATCAGGACACGGAGGAATATGAAGAGGAGGACGAGGAGGTGGAGGTTTGGGAAGAGCAAGAGGAAGAGGTGGGAACAGCTGGCGAGCAGGTCGCGCATGGTATGTCATCCTCTATACTCAGCTTCGATACAGTGCAGGAGCTAATTCTTTAGATGTAAGACCCGTCCGGGGTGAGATACTTGCATTCGGCCCCATGTTTACCCCCCAAGAACTCTCTGATAGACTCGCCACCACCACGGCGTCCAACATCGATAGCGAAGACGACGACTCGGATTTCGACCTAGACTTTTCAGTCATTCCTACTCCCCAAATCTTACAGAGTTCCCCCGACACACCACAGCTCGTCAATGAACAATGGAGCTTCCCGGTTTCTCGCCTCGCCACCCGGTCCATCCTGCTTGCCCAAGAGCCCATCCCAGGCTTAGTGGCCGAAATTCACCCGGAAGAGGCCGATTATAAACCTGCTCTCTGTTCTCATTTCCTTGTGACGTCTCCTCCTGCTAGGACAGAAGACACTGCATCCGCCGAGAGGAAAGCCTCGATCGGATACACCGGAGCCTCGGTGGGACCACCTACGAGAGGTGAGGATGGCTTGAGGAGGGACCGGGAGGAGCAAGATACATCGGATAGGCGAGAAATTAGGAGAGATAGGGAGCGAAGGGAGAGAGAACAGAGGGAGCTTGAGAGAGATCAGGCGGAGGTGAGGGACAGCCGCCAACGAGAGGCAGCTTATACTGCTGCCAATCAACGCTTACAGCAACGAGCGAGGGGCCCAGCGACCCCTCCTCTTCCACCTCGGCCTATTGGGCAGACTCCAAGGCTTATCGCGCATTACGTCCGCTCACGTCATCGCCTCCCCTATCCTCCCCCGCATCCTCCACCCACAGACCCTCTACCTCCGACTCCGGATCAGCTTCACCTGCTGGACGCGAACGAGCGTCAATCGTACATCCCGGACAACAGCCATGGATGGCCCTCGCCCAATAACGAGCCACTGCCGAATCCCTTCTCGGCCGACAATGCCTCACAGCGTACAGGCCCGTCGACCCCATCACCACATAGACCTATCAGGCAAGGTGGCGAGAAGCCCCTTCCGCCTCTCCCTACCCAATCTAGAATCCCTCTACAACCCACGCCGGTCCAACAGGCCTATCACCCTCGCCCGCTCGCATTGGCGTACCGCGTTCCGGCTCGCATCACGGCAAATGTCGTCTACAGATCTGGTGTACCCACATTCAGGCTCCGACCGGCGCTTACTGGCCAGCAGCTTGCTGAGCGGTATCAGAGGAGATGAAGGATGAGGATGGGCGTGTGAAGAATGCAAGGCTTGGAGGTAAAGACGGATGTCGGAACCGAGGCGCCGATGGGGGCCTTCTGGAGGGAACAACATCATGTCAAAATCAAAAAAGAAGGCGGGGAGACGAGACATACTGTAATATAGGTCAGAAGTCTTGTGTGAATAGTGCCTGTGGCCCTTGTAATTCGTCTACCACAGTTGACTGCATGTCCTATGTACCATGTCGAAACCCAAACAGGCTATTGACCTTCTCGCCTCCTAGGCGTGCTCCGCAGGATATTGTCGACACTGAAAAGTCAGCACTTGCAAGACGGTCACCGTGGTTGGTAGACTTACCGCAAAATCATCTCGGCCGCTTCGCTCGCAGACACCACCACTTGCTTCTTGAGCTTGAAGGACTCTGTCACGCCCAACTCCTTCATGCTGGCAACATCTCCGATGTCCATATCTAGGAATCAGCATACTTCAAATCTGCCCGAAATGATGCACTCACCCAGACCAGCCTCCTTCATCCCCTCATAATGCTTCGCTCTCAGCCTGGCGACGAGCTCTCCCGAGTCGAAACCTCCATTGTCGGCCAGAATAGTGGGAATCTGCCTCAATGCCCGCGCGAAACCCTCCACTGCCAATGCCTTCTTGCCGGTGACGGTCCTAGCAGCCTCGTCAACAGCTACGCTCATGAGCATCTCCGCGCATCCTCCGCCGAGAGTCACGCGAGTCTCCTTGACAGTTTGCGAGAGGACAGAAAGGGCATCATGGAGGGATCGTTCGGCCTCCTCAACCATCTGAGTGGTGCCGCCCCGTAAGACGACGGTACATGCTTGACCTGCAGCGACACCGGAGAATTTGATGAGCTGACTGGTCAGCCAATACGCAAGGTTTCGGGAGATACGAAAACTAACCTTGTCTTCACCGATCATAATCTCCTCAATCACGTCACACCGTCCCACTTTGACCTTATCAGGCGCATCAAAGGTGGAAGCGATTTCACCACCAGTAACCAACGCCAGTCGCTCAACGCCCTCGAAATCGGCGTGTTCGATCGACATTATGCCGTGCTCGGCAAGGAGGGATTCGGGGTAGTTGTAGATGAGTTGACGGTTGACAAAGCAGGTGATACCATGTGCGGCGATGGCGGCGACCTTGGCCTTCATCTTTTCCTGCAGCTTGTCAGGATTGCCGAAGGCCGTATTTTGAAAACGACTAACCTTCTCCGCCCGCTCTAGCTCAGCCAATTTTCCTGTTCCATCCACCCGGACTCGCGCTCCAAAGATTTTGATCTTGTCTGTGTCCATGGCTGGGTCGTCAGCTGCGTACTCCCATCCAGAGTCACCACTTACAGGTGTTGGCAATCAAGATTTTGGCATTTTCTAATCGCTTAGGGCTATTTGTGGCAATCTGCTTGTCGAGAATGAAGCCTAGATTGTGAGCTGAAAGTTCGCACATAAGCGACAAGCTAGCTCACCTTCATCCAAGTACGAATCCGTCAACTTCCCGCCGACCTTCTTGATGATCTGGATATGTTCCAGATCTGTCGATCCCTTCAACCGCAGCACAGCATCCACCGCCAAGTTGGCAAAGTATTCCTTGTCCTGTGAGAGGACTTTGCTACTGAGTGTCGTCCGAGCAATGTTGAACAGATCCTGGCGGAAGGCCGCCTCATCGGTTCCGTGATCAATTGCTGATGCCTCCAAAGCCGCCAATGCCGCCCTTGACGCGATTCTATACCCCTCGACAACAGTTTGCGGGTGGATATGGTTTGTAGTCACGAGCTTCTCGGCCTCACGCAGCAGCTCGGACGCCAAAACACAGACTGAGGTGGTCCCGTCTCCAACTTCATCGTCCTGGACTTTAGAAATGTTGACAAGTATTTTGGCGGCGGGGTTGTCGAGATGGATAGATTTAAGGATGGTAGCACCGTCGTTCGTGACTGTGATTGAGCCGTTAGTTGTTGATTCTGGCCTGTCAGCATGACACGCTACGGTAGAGATGGTGAGACTAACGGAGAATCTTGTTCATCCCTTTCGGCCCGAGCGTTGATTTCACCAGATCACCAAGAGCCATTGCTCCTACAAAGGAAGAAAGCCGCGCATTCTCGCCTCTCTCCTCAGTGGCCTGGAAGTCAGCTCAGAGCCATCAAAAGCCGGTGGAGCTGTCGGGCTTATACTCTCCCAATCTCGAACGTGAATTGAAGACTCACTTCGTCGGCCCAAATATTCATTTTCCTGGATAATTGCAAGCTTTCTTTTTCGTGGTTGATGAATCGATTCCCCTCTGCTAATCTACCTGGCTATGCGAGGTAGGTGTGTATGCTGTATGACTAGCTGCAGAGAGATAGGAATGCTGTAGAACAAAAAGTTGAGGCGAGCTGTCGCGTTGAGCGTTTCGCGCCAGCCTCGAGGACCTGGAAGCTGACGTAAGTGATGGTTCCGGGGGAGTCCTGCGGCTCCAGCTTAGTTCCGGGGGACAGAATGCGGCAATCGCCGAGGTCAGCTGATTGCGGCCATGGCCCTCCGCCAGCATCCGCCTCGCTTATGATTAGTGTTCGCTTCCGTACTTTTCATTCAAACGTCCAATATAGCGGGAGTCATTGATCTCGAACGGCGAGATATGCTTCGCGGACTGACGGGATGCAGAGATAAGACAAGCAATTAACTTCCCGCTAACCGCTTGCAGATCGTGGCCGTCAGCCGAACATCGCATCTGCTGATATCTCGTTTTGATTAAGACTGACATCCCGTCGATCCTTGAATCAGCTGATTCTTGCGGCTGACATCTCGTATGAGAGGGGCTCCCGCGGACTAGGTCCGGCATCTATTAACCGCTCTTAGCCGCGATAGCATTCCAGTTTCGGAAATGCAGTGATCCACTGAACGCTCATTTCCGATCTTAACTCCTTATGATGCAATGTGCCTTGCTCATGTACCAGTCTTCCCTCTCTTGTATCCTCTGAGTATACATGTCGAGGTGATAGTGCGGCCTTGAGACTGATCTTTCTGACTAAGACAGAAGCGGGACCTACAGTGAAGCTACGACGCGACATGGGCCTGATGATACCTCAAGATACTCAAGACTTCGAGTGGCATCTAGGAGCTTATACTGTCAGATGAAGAAGGGGCTTACCTAGCTCGAGACTCACAGTAGAAGCAAGCTCACAATTCTGACGACTGGCGGTGCAGATACTCAACCGCGAAAGCGAGCGAATGGCGCGGGCGGCGGGCCTGCTGACTTACCATCATCACTTACCATCATCACTTACCATCATTTGATCGTCCGGCACTCAGGCTTCACCTTGCGAGCCATGCCCTGGGCTTTGAACACGACGCCTTAAACCCTAACTTACTTCGCAGGATATTCCTCTCCCTCAATCTAGCGGAGAAGCGCCGCCCGGCTCCTCAAGTCGCGAAAGTGCAATCGGCAATATTGCACCGCTCTCCACGCTTTTGATTCTGTCAAGGTCCATTTCTCAGGCAGGGTATGTACAGTAACACAGTAGTCACTTTAGCAGGGATGGCAGTGCTGATCTGAGGAGTGCCACAAGGAGAGGATCATAATCGGAAGGCAAGCTTTTCGTCAATTGATACTAGCTGACAAGGTGGCAATCCGATGCTGTTGATTGCAGCTGCTTGTGTGCTCATGTGCTTTGTCAGGTTATGTCGCATGGGTGTACTCTCCGACGACCAATACAATACTACAGACTGCCGTCTTGCACCTTCAGCTTGTTGAACACCTCAAGCTCGGACGGACTGTGTGCAAGTTTGCTCCCCTGCAGCAGGATCCACCCTCTTGATCGTACGTAAGCACTCTGGGTCGTCCACCTTCGTCTCGGCTCTAGTGAGATGTCTGTTGGCGATGCATAGCTACTCACGCGTCACGAGCGGGAAGGTCCAGAATCGAGTCTCAGAATACCTCCGCCGATGAGCTGGCTGCAGGCAGATAACGATAGTCAATGCCGTCACAGTGACAGACTGTCGAGGACTGTCGGTGACGATCGGCTCGAGAATATCCGAGATAAGGCGCTAGTAACACTGGAATACCTCAATTGGGCAATAGAAGACAGGTTGCCGCATCGTGGCCTGGATCTCTCCGAGAATGCGGAGGATGCGTACTAACCTCGACTCTGATCTCGAAAGTCGCTCAGGCACAATCAAAGACTCTTGGAGTCCATCAGGCACCTCCGAGGCTCCGATCTCCTCATCCGCTGATCTCTACGCTAGCGTGGAATGCAAACCAGATCTTGAAGCTCAAACTGTACAGGTGGACGTGGCTAGACCATGGCTAGTGGCTGATCTTCCCGCATCAATCGATGAGTCAAGTGGCGGTGGTGGCCCGCACGCCATTGTTGTTTAAATAAAGTCCGGAAAGTCGGAAAATTCCAATGCTCGCGGCGAAAGCTCAAGCTTTCATGCACTTTAGCTTGTAGGGCATTCGTAGTGAAACCAGCCGGTCTCAGCGATCTCCAGCTTCTTTAGCGCCACTGTCGTATGTGCCGCTGAGAGCCGTCCAGCCACTCGGCCCGGGATGACATAATTTACGGCACGGACCGGAAGAACCTTAAATTTTAACGGCCCAAGCCGGAAGCAGCTGAATGCCGAGATGGCGAACCCGGACGTTTCGGCCCAAAGAGGGAATTACGTGATGGCAGGTGTTACCGGATCCGGCCAAAAAGCAGTATGCTCCGAGGTGAGAATGTCTTGAATCCTCTTTGCATGTTGTGGTCATCGCCGTCGATACCGCATTCGACGGCGAGGCGTGCAAGGCGCAAAGCCTCGCCTCCGATCCGACGATTGCAGCTTTTCTCAACAACCGGCCATTTACTAGCTCCATACAGCCCCGATGGCTCCTTGTCTCCAGGATGTCTATAATACCCCATCGTCAGACGGCTTCATTCCCATATCCCACCTTGTCTCTAACTCCTTGTCTCTCACTCCAACACCCGTCTACAACACATCAACATGTCTCGCCGCGACCCCACCCACCCTGCCTCGCTCCTTCCTCTCTCGAGCCACAATCGCCAACTGGTTCACTCTCTCAAGAACCGAGTACCCGCGGCATTCTTTGGTAAGCCTTTTGTATTTCTTATCTTTACCTTGCTGATTGTTAGACTTCGTTGCCGATGCTACCTCCTCCGTCATCCGTATATCGGACGATGATGGCCTCAACACCCCTCCCCTCACTCCCTCTTCCGATATTGGCTCCGACAAGTGGTGGGAGACTGCAGAGGAAGGCGATGAGCTACCAGAGCTATCGGACTACATCCGGGGGCTAGCGGCGCAGAGCAACGTTCAAATGCCTACCTTGAGCGTCACCCTCGTCTACCTCAACCGTCTAAAGTCCAAGCTGCCTACTGTTGCTACTGGTAAGTCTTTCAGCCCATCTTACAAACCTTGTGCTGACATTCAGGCATGACATGCACCCGTCACCGAGTCTTCCTCGCCGTCCTCATCTGTGCCGCCAAGTACCTCAACGACTCATCCCCAAAGAACATGCACTGGTACAAATACGGTCGCTTCTTCTCATCCGCCGAGGTCAACCTTATGGAGAAGCAGCTCCTCTACCTCCTCGACTACAACCTCCGCGTCACCGAGGAGGACCTTTGCGCTCAGCTCGGCCCCTTCTGGCGCGAGCAGTCCCCTCTTCCCACTTCCATCTCCACCCCCACTATCCCCGTCCTCTCCGCCCGCCGTGCAAGCGAGTACGCACCCATCTCCCCCTCCACCACACCTCTCAAAGTGGCTCTTCGCAAGTCATCCTACCACCCCCCTGGCCCCTCTCCTTCCCCATCCCCACAACGCTGGTCCAGCAGATACGGCAACAACCTCGAGGCCTCACCCCTTGCTGCACGCCGTCCTTCCACCCTCGCCACAAACCTTGACAACTACCAAATCACCACTCCCTCTGCCTACTTCCACAACCTTCACCTCGAGGCACCCACACCAGGTCTCGCCCGGCGCGATTCCATGGACTCCCAAACCTCCGTCGCCTCTTCCCTCGAGGACTTCCAGGGGACGCTGGTATCCTCCACCTCCAATGGGCAGCTCTCCGTCACCATCCCAGGTTTACCACGGAAGGCGTCTTATACCCATCAACCAGGAGCGATCTACATGGTCAAGGCGGACGAGGAGCCACCCCTTCCCAGCCCAACAGGCCTGCTCAAAAAGCTTGCTCAACGGCATACTTCTCTGCGCTCGATACGGCAGGTTGGCAAGGTGGGAAATTACATATAGCATTAGAATATAGATGGTTTGGCTTTACTCTGGTAGTACACTTATAATAACACCCCTGGGGGGCTACTGTATCTATACTTTTTTGGGTTATCTAGTTGTTAGTCATATGAAATGCTTGTTTGTTTACCTTCAGCACTGGAGTATTACTGGAACAGGCTCCTACAAGTTCATGAGATATTGTACCCCTGGCCAAAGCACAGTATGGTGTCTTGCCACCCGCTGCGTCATCGGGCGGAAGTAGATTCCTCACCTTGCCAGGTAACATTTCGCTCGATCTTGCCCATCTTACTCTCATCAGGCAGGATGCTACCTGCTAGACGGACAGCAGTCGGCCTAGCTACCCGTCGTCTACGCGCATTTCGCTCTCAACACTCAAATGCTGTCCCTAAATCCGAAGTCAGCGGCCCGACCGGTGCCGATAAGCTCTTTGCCGATGCCCTCTTGGAGGAGGAACAGTCCCAGCCGGGATCCTCCCGCGACCATCTCCGCCTGACCCAAGGCGAGATATGGACGGGCGAGGAGGCTCAATCGGACGCGGTCCTGCGCATGCTGATCGACGCGCACAAACCGCTTCGGTCCGGCAATTCGCTCAGCGGCGACACGGCAGACAAGAAGATCAAGGCCATGCTGGCGAATCTTAAGCTGGACCCGAGGGCGCCTCCACCCATCGTCGAAATGGCAGACCCAGAGCAGCCGAATGCACATCGTACCACCCTCCCTCCACATCTTCACCGTCCGTGGCATGCAACCTACACCGGTGCCAGCGTTGAGATGGACGAGACGCCCAAGATTAAATATGGGACATTCATCAGGAAGCGAGCAAGCGCTGAGGACCTCTCCAACATCCTGGAGTTGCAGCTCCCTCCAGGCGCAGACGGGAAAACGAGGTCGAAAGTCCGCGATGCCAGGAGATCACATCGAAAAGTGACTCGGCTGGATAATGCTCGAGAGGGCGCCCTGGACTATCGTTTGGGACAGGGTGAGGACGGAGTGGCGCAGGTCGAGGCGGCAGAGATGGATGACGACGAGACGTTCGCTGGGAATCGTCAGGTGAAGGGTGCGAGTGTATTGGGGACGCAGAAAGGGGGCGCTAGTGGACTGAGAGCATGGCGAGGATTGGTGGAAGATCGAATACAGCGTGCGAGGGAGGCGGGCAAGCTTACTCCGACACAAGGGCTTGGGAAGCCTCTCGTCCGGGATGAGAATGCAGGAAACCCCTGGATTGACAGCGGAGAACTCATAATGTAAGTCCGCGAAATGACATTCATGTCTGCGACGATTTGAGCTGATAGGCAGGAATCGCATCGTCAAGCGTCAGGGAGCTCTGCCACCCTGGATTGAGCTCCAAAATAACCTCGACGCAACGCTTAACGCTTTCCGTGCTACTCTCCTCTCCACATACACCACCCACCTTGTCCGCAACATCATCGCTTCCAACACGCTCGAAATCCAAATACCGGACCACGCCGTACCCAATCACGACGAAGTTTGGGAGGCGAGGGAACGCAAGTTCCACGAGGAGAACATCAAGCAGATCAATAATCTGGTCAGGCGGATGAATGCTCAGGCGCCGTCGATGCTGATACGTCGGCCGCTCGTCACTCTCGATATGGAGATAGCTCGTGCGCGAAATGGATTGAAGGAGAGCGTGCTGGCGGAGGTGCGGCGCCGAGCGGTAGATCACAGAGCAATGCCTGTAGCCAAAAAGCCCTACTTCCTCGAGGTTGAGAGCTTCTCGCGGTTGAAGCAGGCCACGCGCCGCTCGCTTTGGACTCTGGCACATCCACTTCAGGCGGTCATAGGGAAGGGCAATGTAGGGGGAGTCGGCGGATCATCAAGGGACAGCGGTGCAGCCGATGAGGGACCGGCATCTCCTAATCGGCAAGGTCGCATAGGTCTTATCTTTATCGCTGGTCTGGGACTCGCTGGTCTTGTATATCTTCGCCCGACAACCCAAAACGAGTCTTTAGCGGAACCTCCAACCCCTCCTTATCAACCTACGAAATCCACCACAACTGCGCCAGAACCCGAATCACACGGCCCCATCACCATCCTCAGACTATACATCCTCGAACCCATCCTCACATTCTTCCGATTCCTCCACCTCGCCGCACTCTTCGGTCCCGTCATTCTCACTTCCCCCATGCTATTCATCGGTAAAGTCGAAAAACGTCGTCGAGGTAAACCAATCGATGATGCCGAAAATTGGGGTGCGGTATGGTGGTACGGCTTTTTGGTCAAGCAGATGGAGCGCGCTGGTCCAAGCTTCATCAAGCTGGGTCAGTGGGCTGCCAGTCGGGCGGATCTATTCCCAGCTGCTCTCTGCGACCTGATGAGCAAGCTGCATTCCAATGGCAAGCCCCACTCCTTCCGTCACACCCGCAAGGCATTGGAAGGCGCGTTCGGGTTGAAGTTTGACGAAGTGTTTGAGGAGTTCGACCATACCCCCATAGGATGCGGCGCTATTGCTCAGGTACGTCTGAGGACGGATGCGCTGACTCCAGGTATACAAAGGCAAACTCCGAGCGGATCTCATACCACCCACCCACGATCACTCTGAACACTCTCCCGATCTTGTCCCTACCACTTCCGTCGCCATCAAAGTCCTACATCCCCGCGTCCGCCAGCTCGTCCGACGCGATATTGCCATCATGTCGGTCTTTGCCAACATCGTCAATTTGTTCCCTGGCATGTCCTGGTTGTCGCTACCAGAAGAGGTCTTGGTATTTGGAGAGATGATGAATCAGCAACTGGATCTGCGAGTTGAGGGGGCAAATTTGGAGCGGTTCGAGCGTAACTTTGCTGGTCGAGGAGCGAGAGTGGTGTTCCCTCGGCCGATAAGGTTGGGCCAGGGCGAAAGCAGGGAGGTGTTGATGGAAGAATTCGAGGATGCGCTTCCGTTGAAGCATTTCTTGAAGAATGGCGGTGGCCCGTACGACGATCGAATAGCTAGTATTGGACTAGATGCCTTTTTGGTGAGTCACTATATATGGCTTGACTAACGGCAGGAAATGCTCCTGCTGGACAACTGGACCCACGGCGATCTTCATCCGTAAGTCAATCAGCGACTCTGCTGACATTCAGCGGTAACATCATGGTCCGATTCTACAAACCCACTTCATCTGATCTCTTCGCTCCCCTCATTTCACGCTTCTCCAAACCCAAAGAGCAAGATCTCAGCGGTATCCCCGAACACTCCAAATCCGCCGACGCACTCGTCCACTCTCTCTCCGTCCTAGCGCATGACGGCGACAAGTGGCTTGCCCGACTTGAGCAGCTTGCTGAAGAAGGCTACGAGCCGCAACTCATCTTCATTGACGCCGGACTCGTCACTTCACTCGACGGTCGGAACAGGCGCGATTTCTTGGACTTGTTCCAGGCCGTCGCTGAATTTGACGGCTACAAGGCCGGTAAGCTCATGGTCGAGCGTTGTAGGACGCCGGAATACGCCATCGACGAGGAGACCTTCGCGCTGAAGATTCAACATCTTGTGCTTAGTGTCAAAAGCAAAACATTCTCCCTTGCGAAAATTAAAATCTCGGACATCTTGACAGACGTCCTCACCGCTGTCCGACAACACCACGTCAAACTCGAAGGGGACTTCGTCAATACGGTCATATCAATCTTGTTGTTAGAGGGAATAGGGCGACAGCTGGATCCGGAGATGGACCTGTTCAAGAGTGCCTTGCCTATTCTCAGACAGGTCGGAAGACAGATGGGGACTAGAGAGGCGATTGCCACGGTGCCAAAGGGGAACATCTGGGCGATGGTCAAGGTGAGTATGATGCCGGATTTAGCTGATGGTAGCTTTGGGTTTGGGTAGAAGCTAGACAAGTGGCAGGTGAGGCCTCTGCGGTGGATCAGTGGATCAAGGTGAGTCTCCCGCCCGGCTGCGCTGACGACAGTACGACCGCTTCATGCCTGCAATGTAGCTAGACGCTAGAATATACATGTACTGTTGTACCCGACTCATACACCTGTCTACGATTTGAATTTGATACAATGACTGATTACGACTACTCAATCGCAACTACTGCTAATCTAAATCTAACGATGTACAAGTCTACTTTGATCTCCTCAGCCCCTCCCTCTGCGCCAAAGCTCGCCGAATTGCAGGTATCGCACTCAGATCCTCAGGCCGCTCTACGTATTTCCCTTGCCTCTCGCGCTCCTCATCTCCCTCTCTCTTGGCTCCCTCCTCATGCTCAAATCTACTCCTCAAGATCCGCCCTACAGCATCATACGAAATGCCAAACTTCTCGCCTAGCGCCGCCCGATTATGTAGCTTTGGATCGGCCTGGTGGAGTAGTCGAAGAGCCACCATGGCTGCGAAAGTGAGTTTCTTGGTCGGTGCCCATTTTGTAGGGTCAGAGGGAGCGGGAGGAGCAGGCGTGGAGTTGGGCGACATCGCAGAGGGTTGCTGGATTGGAGGGAACGCGTCCCGCTCGTCCGATCGATGCCCCACTCGACCCCCTCCATTCTCTCGGGGCCGCCAGTTGCTGTAGCCTGACTGAAACCCTTCACCGCCCGCGCCCTCGCTCTTGCGAAATCCGAGTGAATACGTGAACCCATCATTCACTTTCGCTGGCGCATCTCGACTGTTCTCCTTGTCCGCCCGCTCCCCACGTATGGCTGGTCTCGCCATGGTAGGACCTGAGCCATGCCGCTGTGGGGCGGAGGCCTCCCCACGCCTGAGAAGTCCTTCCATGTAATTCTCAAGCTGATGTACTGGCCTCCCAGCACCCCTCTCAGCGGCGGCCGCCCGAGGCACGAAAGGCCGCCTCTGTCCCTCACCGCCCTCTTTCCAGGTAGACCTGAACCTCGATGCGAAATCCGGCCTTCCTGTATCAAGCGTCCCATTCCGGTCCTCACCTCCCATCCGGGGAGCATGGCCACTTCGATTCTGCCGCTCCTCACGCATCTCTGTACGTGGTGCTCCTGACGCCCGATCCCCATAACGCTCCCTGACCCCGTCCCTGCCCTCCCTTTCCCCGGGACCAGATCGCGGCGGATATGGTTCTCTCCTTCTTTGACGAGACTCCTCCCGCCCCGAACTCCCTGACTGGAAAGGGTAGCCCCCTCCGCCCTGTTTCTCTTCCCTGAACAGGACTTTTCCCCCTAGGGGACCGAAAGGTTCTCTATCGGGCCCTTTGGTCTTGGGCGCAAGCCCGAATGATCTACGAGCTCCACCGCTTTCTTCTCTGTGACCACCTCTTGACCGCCCTCGTGTATCCTCACTCCCACCATCGCGTGGCGCGTGGTCGCGAAATGCAGTCGGCGTGGCGTCTGCCCGGTTGGCTCTTAGACCGAAAGCTACTGGTCTTCTTCCATCTTGAGCTTGGGTAGAAGTGGAGAAGGTTGCTCTAGGGAGGAAAGTTGAGCGAGAGGTATAAGCCAGGCTGAGAGCTCGAGGATGCATAATGGTATGCGATATACAAGCAGGCGGGCGACCAAAATTTCGCCAAGGTCGCGCTCACTTCCGACGGAAGCTTGGCCAACTGGCCACCTTCGAGGGTAGAGAGAAGGTTGACCGACTGATGTTCTCACTGCCACGAAATTGAGAGCTATCAGTGTGCAGTAAGCAGTTGTCCAACAGGGGACATGAGGATAGGTTGGATGCATTAGTTGTAGGGCTGTACACAATTAGGCAGCATTCTGCGCCATTGACTCGGCCATGGCGGCAAGGATGGCCGAAGTTGCTTATCATCACGTCATGACATGTTCCCAAGTCCAGGCTCCAGTCAACCCCAAGCCAGGCTGAGAGCATGCTTTATCATCCGCCCTCTACCAGTCTACGTCTATCGTACATATACCTCTGACGTATATGTGGCATAGACGGACAGCACTTCGCCGCCATCTTCACTGTCTCAGCGCTCGGACGGACTCATCGGCTATCAACGCTAGGGCCGGGTAAGGAACCGAGGGAAGGAAGTCTGGATCCACCTATACCCCACCGGGATCTCGGCTTGGAGCCTGGCCCATCATAGTTTCATCCCGAGTATAACCTCCCTTTCTTCCATCTACACTTCACCCACACCTCTGACATCTCTCGGCTGTCATCCGCCACCACCCAGTGTACGACCCCTTCAACCCGACACTCTCCACCCGATTCCTGGACGGTCCAGTAAGTCTTTCTCGCCCGCCTAGCATCTTTCACTGCAAAATCAAGGCTATGCATCGTCCTTTGTCCACAGCTTCGTCTCCTTGTATCTACCAGTTTCATCATCCTCGGCAGTCTCGGCGAAGCGAAAGGACAAGGAGGCGGTGGCAATTTCCCCCCATCAGCCTACGTGAGGCCGCACAGCCCTTGGATTCACCTCAGGACCCTGGAGGTTCTAGGGTGGCTTTACTCTGTATATAAAGACACAGCTGATTCACATAGGCATCGAAGACACATTCTTATCGACCGATACCAACGTCAACATGCCCAATCCACCTGCACCGCTCATGCTGCGTCGGTCATCCCTTTCTCCGGGAATCAACCTTCCCAGCGCATTTCTCACACACAATCATCCCGCCTCTCATTCTATACCCATCCCTCAACTCTCTTACTCTGATGGCGTACCCCCAATGACTGGATCATCTGCCTTCGGCACCCCAACCTACCTTCAGACTCCCCCGACTTCCGCCGATCCATCACGCACGGTGCTTATCAACCCCTCCTCCCCATCTTCCTCCCCCATGCCGAAAGGCTTCCCTCATGCGGCCGATCTCCTCGGTGGCCCAAGCGAGACCTCCAGCAGCCGACGACCCACTCCTGCGCCCTCCTCCATCGACGACGTCGACGAGATCACCTCACCCACACCCTCAGAAGTTTCCTCGTCACCTACTGTCGAGCGAGTCACACGGGTCCGAGAGCGCATCGCAGCTAGGCGAGCCGAGTGGGCAGTGACGACTGAGGCACATCATCGGTCGCACTCGCGTCATATCTTTGATAGCGAGCCGGTTCCAGAACCCAGCCTGGCGGAACTGTCTCGTCTGGTGGACCGAGGGAGGATTGCCCCAGGTTCTCCTCTCCGTCTGCCTAACGAGTACATTCCCACGCCAGCTGGGTTCAGCTTTGGGGGCAACTCGATAGAGTCACCTACCTACCCTTTCCCCGGATCCGTCTCAATCCCTCCCTCTCGTCCTACTTTGCGGCCTGCTCCAAACCCAGCCCCTCTTCGCCTACCTGCGGAGTACGTACCCACACCGGCTGGTTTCAGCTTTGGCGGTAACGCTACTGGACCACCTGGCTACCCTTCGTTCGAATCCATCTCCATCCCCCAACCGCGGCACGATACGCCGCAGCATGCCCAAACTCAAGCTGCCCAACAATCGCTCACTGGTCATTCTGTCCTCCCATCAATACCCGCGCCCAGATCGACCGCAGCTCCCTTCTTACCTATACCCCGACCAGCAAACAGCACCTTCGGTGCCTTTCCCCAACCCCCTACGACAGGGATGCTGAATGCGCCTGACGAGAGCCGCTCTGCTGCACGTCCTCGTGTCCCGGAGTGGCTTGACCAGAATTTTCAGTGGACGGGTATCCTTGCCAACGAGGAATCCATCGCCAATGCCTTACAGGCGGAAATGGCACAACTCGGGCCACAATATAGCATGCCACCCCATGCCAGTGTCGATCAGCAGACTGCTTTCTCTCCACTCGTCAGTATGTGGAATCATACAATCCAGCAAACTGTGGATCGGCGATTGGCCGTGGAGCCGCAGCGGGACGCTCGGATGGCGGCGCACCTTCGCGAGGGCTATTCCCAGGCTCGCCTTGCGGCATTGGACCAAGGGGCGGCCAGAGGTATGCATGCCACCGCACAATGGGCACACGATCATGCGGCGGAGCAGGACATGCGCCGACTTGATGCAGTGGCCGGGCCGGGAGGAAGGGGGACATGGGGCGAGATTCCTATTGACACTGGCTATGCCTATCCTCAACCCATATCTCGGATCGAGCCACCCGGTGCCCCTCCCGCCTCCTCTCATCCCTCGCTTCGACACCATAATCGCTTCCTCGGAATGGAAGATCCACTCCATCGGCCCGTCTTTGATCCTCCACCCTACCGCACACTCCTAAGCAACATGGACTGGTTCGATTATGGCACCGTCCTAGAGCCAGAGCTAGGTATGGAAGCAGAGCTCCTGGCACGAGCCCAGAGCTCGCCTTTCGACGCTACAACTAGCTCCAGGCATACTCTGTTCCGCGCGGGGCAGACCGAGGACGAGATGAAGTCGGTGGTGCGGATGGTAGCGAGGGGCGTGTCGAGGCTGCCCCCAAGAAACAGGAAGGCAGTAGCGGAAAGCGTGGTGTCTAAGCTTAAGTGGTGCGATCGTGAGATCAAAGAGGGTGAAGAAGACGAGACGATCTGCGCAGTTTGCCACGATGATGTGAGTACTAAAAAGGAAGAGAGATTTTGCTAACTGAGTAGTACGAGAACGAGTCTTGTATAGCAGTAACGCCGTGTAAGCATATGTACCATAACAATTGCCTCAATGTGAGTACGGACTTCTATACTGACCTAGACCTCGCTGATGATCAGGTATGGCTGGACCAACCGCTCATCTCGTCGTGCCCGATGTGCCGCCGAGACCTGGCTGTGCTAGCTTGCGTAGAGAGGATGTTGGGGAAGGGCAAGGAGGTGGCTAAGGCGCTGTGGATGTCAGTGTGATGGGGAATTCAGTGGTGATCACCCGTGTAATTTGAATCATGTAGATTTTATGGTGGAATATACGATGTTGTGATGTGATGACCTTTCCTACATTTCCTGCTTGAGTCAACGCTCCCTTGAACGCTAGTAACAGTCTATACACATACATGAAGCACAACCCGTACGCGTCTAGAATACTGGTATATAATCATCCACCCGATCCTTGGCATCCTGCGCGATGCACTCTGCTATCCAGGTCAAATTCCGGACTTCCTGCTCCTTGAGCTTAACAAAGCTGTAAAACACAGCATACTGGAACTGCTGCAAGAATGACAGCTTGTTGAGCTCGACATCATACTTGAAGAACTCGTCTTCGAGCGAGCTCGAATCTCCCTCTCCAGCTCCGCCGCCACCGCCAGTCGCTCCCGCCTTGTCAAAGAACGCCTTGTACTCCCCAATGTGCTCAACGGCAGCTACGACCTGCTCAATCTCCTCTGCGCGCGCTAGTGCGTTATTGCCCTCGGGATAGAGTCGGCCGATCGTAGGGAATAATCGAGCCCGCTGGTCTTTTGATAGTTCGGTACCAAAGGAGTTGATGGTGATGTTAAGCGTACGTCTATCGGCCTCGAATGCGAGGATACGCGACATAATTTCGCTTGTAGGGGAAGGGAGGGTTTGGCAGAATGCGTGGAAATCTTCAAGGTAGGCTTTGTATAGGGAGTTTCGGATGATTTCGATATTCAGATCGTCAAGATCTTGCGCAGACAGGCAGTCCTGGAAGTATGGTGCTGGAGATTAGCTCAATCAAGACATGACTTACCCAGCGGCGTCTCGACCAAAACTGAATGATACAGCTCCTCCACGTTTGTCGCCACGCACAGCGCGGGCATCGTGTCGAAGACACCGAGCGGGTGACATCTGTCTAGAAGTTCATGTGTGTCTCGCTCGTGAAGTGTTCCCAACGTCAACAAGATGACATTGTCAATCATGTAGGCGTAGGTGATGTAGTCCATGAAGGTGGCTAGGGGTTCGACGGCGTTGGTGCGGAGGTAGTGGAATTCGGCGACAAGCTTCTCCGTAGCCTTGTCGGCGATGGTGGATGTGGAAAGGGGGAGGGGTTCGTTTGCTAGGAAGTTGCCATAATCGGTGGAGGCGAGCTGCATTCTGAAATCTGTAATCAGCGATGATGAAGGAGTGAACGTACCTTCTAGATTCTCGCATTGAGTCAAGTTGTGGTAGTTGGCTTGAGTCAACAGACCGCCCTTATAGCCTCGTACAACGCCCTCCAGGAACCCAGCGTCCATCTGGAATATTAGCACAAGTTGCAATCTATGCGGGAATGTGACCCACGTTGAACCCTAATGCCTCCATCTTGGTCTGAGCGGGTGTGAGGTATGAAATGTAGTGTAGGGATCACTCCGGTTCTGAGTAGATCGGCAGAAACGAAGAGAATAGGCGTTAGATCGTTACGGATCTCCCGGCAGTAATGACGATCGAGCTGGTAAAGTCCAATCGAGCGTAGGGAGGTAGAGGTCGATGTGGAGGTCGTTTATCAGCAGCGGCGATTCTGCGTTTTGTATGCTCCTCTTGGAACTTCCGTGTGGCCAGCCTGGTTGCTTTGCACACTTCTCGCTTAGATTGCTGTGTGCGTTGGCTTGATATAACCAAGCAGTGATGTGATAGGTATGATATGGGAGGGTGGATGTATGCGATGAATGGATGGTGGCAAGGGCAAGGCTGATATGGCCACTTCCGCTGTTAGTGTAAATGCCACGTCACTTCACCCTCGTGCCCGTGCCTGACTAAGGCGGACGCGACTTGATCAGCAGAAATTTTTCAAATGGCTGTCTCTTTTGGCCAAAGCATTCTTCAGCTGCAGCCCACACCCATCTATACATACAATCACACAATGGCACCTAACGGTACAGCAAACGGAGACGGGAACGGCTCGCCCGCCTACTCCAAGTCCCTTCTCTCGCCCGCCGACGCTCTGGCCACTCTGGAGCAATACACCCGAGGCGACGGTCTCTCGGTTGCCGAGTTGATGGACAGCAGGAAGAATGGGGGTTTGACGTACAATGACTTTCTGATGTTGCCCGGGCACATCAGCTTCCCGGCTAGCGTCGTGAGCTTGCAG
This sequence comes from Dioszegia crocea, assembly GCA_001600615.1. Lineage (NCBI taxonomy): Eukaryota > Fungi > Basidiomycota > Tremellomycetes > Tremellales > Bulleribasidiaceae > Dioszegia > Dioszegia crocea. Next base: position 434,514 of record BCKK01000009.1, read on the forward strand.
ACCAAGTGAGCTGCATTTTGGACCTGACCAGATATAAAATTGACAAACAAGGGTCACACGCAACATCGTCCTCAACACACCCTTCATCTCTTCCCCCATGGACACTGTCACTGAGTCCCGCATGGCCATCTCTCTTGCCCTGCACGGCGGTCTCGGTATCATCCACCACAACTGCACCGCTGAGGACCAGGCGGCGATGGTGCGCAAGGTCAAGAAATTTGAGAACGGATTCATCACCGACCCAATCTGCCTGCCTCCTGACAGCACTGTCGGAGAGTGAGTTGCTTTAGTCACTGGTCGTCATAGCTGATAGTCAGCGTTGTTGAGATCAAGAACGCCATGGGCTTTGCTGGCATTCCCATCACTGGTGAGTGTTGAATTCGTAAATGTGAACTGTGCTTACGGTCAGAATCCGGCCGAATGGGCAGTAAACTCATCGGTATCGTCACCGGCCGAGACGTCCAGTTCCGAGACCCCTCAACTCCCCTCTCCTCAGTCATGACCACCGAGCTTGTCACCGCTCGTTCCGGTATCACCCTCGAGGAAGCCAACACCATCCTCCGCGACTCAAAGAAGGGTAAACTTCTTATCGTCGATGGCAGCGACAACCTTGTCGCCCTGGTTGCCCGGTCTGATCTGCTCAAGAACCAAAACTACCCCCTCGCTTCCAAAGTCCCCTCGTCCAAGCAGCTCTACTGTGGTGCCGCTATCGGAACTCGACCTGGAGACAAGGACCGTCTCAAGTTGCTCGTTGAAGCGGGTCTTGACGTTGTCGTCCTTGACTCCTCACAGGGTAACTCCATCTTCCAGATTGAATTCATCAAATGGATCAAGCAGACCTACCCCAACCTCGAGGTCATTGCTGGAAACGTGGTGACGAGGGAGCAGGCCGCGCAGCTTATCGTCGCGGGAGCGGATGCCCTGAGGATCGGAATGGGATCCGGCAGTATCTGCATCACTCAGGAGGTCATGGCTGTAGGCAGACCGCAAGGGACAGCCGTTTACGCCGTTTCAGAATTTGCCAACCGGTAAGTCTTACCGAAGACTTTAGCTAAGGTCAGATTCGGTATCCCAACCATTGCGGACGGTGGTATTGGTAACATCGGTCACATCGCCAAAGCCCTCGCTCTCGGTGCGTCTGCAGTAATGATGGGCGGTCTTCTCGCCGGAACGACCGAGTCACCCGGAGAATACTTCTACCACGAAGGCAAGCGTGTCAAGATATACCGTGGGATGGGTTCTATCGAGGCGATGGAGCACACAGCACCCAAGGGGTCGTCAAAAGTCGCCAAGGCGCTCGGTGCCGACAACGCGGCTACGGCACGGTACTTCTCCGAGGCGGACTCGGTCAAGGTTGCGCAGGGTGTCAGCGGAGACACTGCGGACAAGGGGAGCATGACCAAATTTGTGCCATACCTGTTCACAGGTCTGCAGCACAGTTTGCAGGATGCCGGTGTGAAGAGGTGAGGCACTTCACAGCTGTGGCTAGAGTGCGGGCTGACGACTTCAGCGTGACCGAGCTGCAATCCGAGTGCAAATCCGGTGGTGTGCGCTTCGAGCTCCGCACAGCATCTGCGCAAGTCGAGGGCGGTGTCCACGGCTTGAACAGCTACAACAAGCGACTCTTTGCCTAGAATTCGCCTTGTCGAGTGTCTGTTCGTCTCAGACCACCATCATGTTGATTCTGCGTAGATAGTACCCTTGGTTGACTTGTTGGGTTGAAGTGACTAGTCTCGTTCCCCTTAGCTATTGCCGGAAAGTTGAATCAGCCATACCCTAGACAATTGTAATAACATGCATGATGACAACTTTGGGTTTTAAGCGTTTACCGCCTGGTGACTCCGCTAATTACATCTCAGCTACTACGCCAGGATGAGCACATCGCCGTGCCTGAGTATTGGACGATTGCCCCAATGCCGGGGGCGGATCGGTCCGGAGCGGAAAACATGGGCATGGGCGAAGGCGATTGCGCATCACCCATCCGATGTTGAGTCGAGTTCTCGTGGTAATACCAACGGTAAAGATTGACAAGTGATTATACGCGAGCGACACCCTACGCCTTCCGCTTCTTCCCAATAATCTGCTTTCCCGCGTCATCAGGATGCAAGAGATCTACCGCGCGTTCTTCAATCATCTTCCTGACGAGTGCCTCTGCCTCTGCTGGGCCAAATGCGTCTCCCTTGCCTCCAGGCCCAGCGGCCGCAGCAGCGCCTCCGCCCGAGCCAGCTTTCAGAGACGGCATATTGGGCAACATCCCCCTCCCTCCACTCGCGACCCCAACGTTCCCTGTACCCTGGCCCGCTCCGCCTCGTTGTGCAGGCTCGAATCCCTCCCAGATGGGATACAGCACCACCACGTCCTGGACACAAGCCATGAGGACCGGCAAGCTGACTTGGAAGCTGGCGAGAAAGGCGGCAAAGTCTCCGGGTGGTGTGTGAGGAATGCCGAGAGCGGGATTGGTGGATGGGTGGGCTTGCTGTGTTGAGGATCGGGTGCGGGTTTGGGTGGCGGGGGTAGAGGAGGCATTATTCGAATTTATGGATGTGAGGCAGTAGCCAATGTATAGACTTGCAAGGGCTATGAGGTAGGGAGGATATAAGAGGGGAAGGTCGGTACGGTATGTGTCGTTAATTATGAATCTGGGACATTAGCGCAAGATCCAACTGACTAATCCCAGAAGGACTCACAGGCAGATCTGCAATACCCCTTCGTCAATCTCCATCAATCCCTCCCCGCTACCCCGACTCATCAATCGCTTCATTCTCTCTTCCTCACTTTCAGTCACGTCCGCCGCTCCCTTGCCCTTGCGCATCTCCTGATCCTCCTCCACCCTGGTCTTACCCCACCGTCCGCCATCTGCTGGCTCGCGACCCGTCATCGCTAATAGAGCACGATAGGGGTGGAAGACGACGAGGTGGAAGTCGAGGTCTTCGAGGAGGTAGAATTCCATTTCTCCCAATTTGCTAGAGTCTGATGGGAACATTTTGATGTTGTTCTCTGCCTCGTCAGCACAATAAAGAGCGGTTGACCCACCAGCAAACACAGCCTTGGCTTCAGCGACTACACTCTTGATATGTACAGGCGTCTCCTCCACTTTGGCCGCGACATATGCGCACGCCGCCAGAACCAAATACGGGTTCGTTTCGCATATTGCGTTCTTGAGGTAGAACCGCTTAAAGAATACAATCGCGGTCGCGATGGGTGTTTGGCGCAGCAAGAGCTTCTTGCCTAGTTTTTGTAGGAGACCGGCAAAGTAGATATGAAGGCAGTAGAGCTGGCGTGGAGTGGAGTACTTCAAGTCCAGCGTACGGGAGGAGAGGACAGTGGAGCGAGGGTGGATGTGGTATTGCGAGTGGGAGGATATCCAAAAGTCAGACGACATCGCTCGAGCTTGCGAACCCGTAGCGAGTAAGAGGACACTGAGTTCAGTACAGGCGACTTCGGGATGTTTCCAGATGACAAGATAGAGCGCTGAGGTCAGAGCTGGGGTGATGTAGTACTGATGGCATGAGATCCAATATTGGCGATGGAGGATATAGCCAGTCGCTGCCGGCATGCAAATGTTGACGAGTTGATGCACCTTCTTGGCCCAGATTCTCCACCTCATATAGCTCTGCCATCCGCCCCGCTCGATGCCTAGTGATGTCGGCCACCTCGCTGACTTTCCCGTCATTGAATCAAGATGACCTGAGCCGAGTTGCCGACGTACGTAGCCCTCATCAGCATTGCTAACTGAAAGACCATCCTTCACCTCTTCAACCCGACAGACCCGGCAGTCGCAAAACAGCTCCAGGCGGAGCTGCACCAGATTCAGTCCACTCCCGAAGCATGGGGACTGATAGCTGGGCTATCGAATCACCAGGTGTGTCATATCTGGATTATAGCTAATGGCAGGACCCAAATGTTCGCTTCTTCTCGGCCCATACCGCTCAAGTCAAGATATCCAGGGATTGGTATGTCTCTTTGGGGATGAGCTGATTGGTAGGGATACCCTACCTGAGGAACTTCGACCAGCCTTACTTGCGCTTCTCCTGAGCACCTTATCCACGGCTCTGCTCAATCCCTCACCTCTGGTCATCAGGAAGATATACGGCTCAGTGAGTTGACGGTGTACTCAGCTGATAGATCGCTTCTCTTCTATTAAGACTACCCTTTCACCAATTTCCCAACCCGATAACGGCCGTACTTCAGATCACTGGCAGCAGCAAATGGGGTCTGGAGTGGTGTGGGATTTGTGTTGAAGAGCTGGGGAGGGCCGGTATAAGCGATCAAAAGAGGTGTGCCAATCGCTAGTCCCCGCTGATGGCAGAAAAGCTCTGCAGAGACATCTCGACGGCGACATGCCTGCTGTAATGAGCCTGATCATGGAGTCCCTTCGCGGGCCGCAGGCCGAAGATGCTTGCAAATGTGCCGAGAGCTGGGTAGGCTATGGGATCAGCGGAGAGTAAGTCTATCCTCGGCTTGACTAATGTCAGTAATCTTCTGACTCTGTTACCTGAACTTTACCGCCTCTTACCTCTGGTCGCAGCTTCTTCGACTATCACCGAGATCCTCACTGAGAGCATCTTTAGATATGGGAAGGCCACCAAAGCCCTGACGGAGCCGCTCATCGCGTGGACGAATGCCCATACGATCGACTACGACCTGGAGGAGGTGATCGGCGTGACGAAGATGCTTTGTGCTCTGATAGAGCACTCGTCGGAGTGGATCGTGACCCGCATGGGCCAATCAGACATCCAGGCTTTCCTTGGTTCGATATTGCGGTTGACTCTGGCTGAAGAGGACATCTCGGAGGTAAGTCCACGGAAGGCTCAGCTGAATCAGATCACTCTCACTACCTACCCTCTCATCCAAGAATCCATTATGGACACTTTCGCACATGACTCTCCGGACTGGCCTATCGCCAAAGAATTCTTTTCGCAACTCGTGACGGTCGTTCGCACGAAAGTACGGTACACGGCAAACTCGGACAGCAGATCCGACGTATGGCGACGGGACGCTGGCGAGGTCATCGTCTGCGCATACTACATCCTCCGAGATCAGATGCTGGGCGACCTTACCGAAATTGCGACGCAACAAATCAATGGGCCATGGCAGGATATCGAAGCAACCCTATACTGCATCTTATCCTCGTCCGAAGCTGTACCTCTGGGCGAAGAGAAGTATCTGCCGATAATCTTCGGACAATTGCTGCAGCAACTCGTACAGCGACCCGAAAGCAGACTAAGACGGACTGTGGTTGGCCTAATATCTGCGTACGCAGAGTGGTTCAAGTTCCACCCGGAGTACCTCTTGCCATGCCTCGGCTATCTCGTCTCTTCGCTATCGACTTCACTAGCGTTACCAGCTGCGTCGACTCTGAAAGCGCTCTGCGATATGTGCAGGAAGAACCTTGTCGACCACATTGGCGCATTTGCCGAGTTGCACGGAAAGCTGGGCTCTTTAGGGGTGAGTCTGAGCCAATCCAAGCTGATGTAGGCCGAGGAACAAGTCAAGGTGGTCGAGGCAATCACAAGTGTGATTCAGGCACTGTCTCCTGAAAACGCTGTGGCACCTGTAGCAGTGAGTTGACCTTTTGAGTCCGCTGATCAGGGAATTATCGGTCCCATTCTCGACCAAATAGACGCCGATCCGACCCTTGTACAAGGCGTCAACGCTCTAGCTGCCTGCTTCAAGGGACTTTCCCCTTCAGAAGACGACATATTTGAGGACGAAGTCGACGTCTCGGGGGCTAGGCCGGGTCTGGCTGCTATCCGGCATCGCGCCGAACAGTCAATTGCCAGGGTTGTCGAGTTGTGGATAGGAGATGGCGAAATGGCCGATGTGCGTATGTGCTCGACATTGCTAATTTAGGCCATTTCCACTGTTGTCAAGTATTCCACATTATCCGAGACCCTGATATCGCTATCTCCTCTCCCCCTACTATCGCTAGTCTGCTCTGCAGCCGAGCGATCCCCATCTGCCCTTTGGCTTTCGCTCGCTGGGACTCTTACCCTCCGAATCAATGCTCCCCCAAGCCCACTCACTGTCAAAAAGGATAAGACTCCACTAGAAAAGCAACAACACGAATCAGAGGAGCAGGCTCGCTGGAATGTTGTTGCCGATGCGGCCCAGCGGCTGGGTGTGGTTGCGTTCAGTTTTTTGAGTGGCGGGATGAAAGAGGTACGTCCGTGTCCGATCGAGCTCACGCAGCACCCCGACATGGTAGAAGCATTCTTCAAATTTTCTTCCGCTTTAGCTACGCGCTTTCCAGGGGTACTACTTCGCCTTCCAGCTGTTGAGACCTATATGACCTTAGGCGTGATGGGTCTATCAGCACAAGAACGTTTCTCCCTCACTACCACGGCTTCATTCTTTGTAAGTACTGTTATGTTCGCGCTGAGTCAGGTCGCCCTCTTTGCCAACACTCGATTTCCCTCCCCACTGGAACCCATCGCCGATACCCTGATAAAGCACTTTGGCCCTCAACTCCTACGCGCGCTCCTCTTGTCCGCCGGATCGGATGGGCCACGCTCCGCCATTCCCAATCTAGCAGAATTATTGGCCAGTTTAGTGGTCCGGGTGCCTGGCCCAGATATGGCCGGGTGGTTACAGGTGATTCTTGGGGAGGATGGTTTCCCAGATAGAAGATCCACGGTCGAGTCAAAGCAGAGGTTACAGGCGGAGATCTTAAAGTGAGTGACGCGGCGATCGTGCTGACATCAGATCTCGAACAGCCAAGAAGATGCGCGTAGCGCTGCACGAATTCGCTTTAGTTGCTAGAGGATTAGACAATACCACGTACGGCAACGCAACTGTAGTATAATGCATATACGCCTATCACAGCAGACTCCCTTCTCGTAACAACTGGACCAACGCTTGCACCTTTCCGTCCGCCCTCTTCTCGCACACTGCAAACTTCCTCTCTCCCAACCCTCCTGGGAGACATCCCTCCAGGAACTCCCTCAGCTCAGCCTCCTCCCCGCCCTCCGCTTCCAGGAAAATGCTTGTTGCGGATGGCGAGGGCAGATTGTGCACGCTCAGGGTGAATTTGGCGGAGAATGTGATTGTCGTCAATAGCAATGAAGCACCGGGTAGAGGGGTGGGCCGGGCTGTCTCGGCTGTCGTAGATGCTGCCGCACGCGCTTGTTTTGTCAGACCCATAACAAATGGGCTGAGCAGATTTGTCAGGAGGGGCATGACTGATGCGGCTGGTTGAACAGCTAGGGTTCTCGCAGGCGCCCCTTCTTCATCCACCACCAGGTATGCTATGGACGATGCAGGTAGGTAAGTGACAGTGGTGAGAGAGCGGGTTGTTGGAGTTGTAGTACGGAAAGTTCGCAGTTGGACCGTACTGCGGACAGGTTGGGAGAGCTCGTCTCAGCAAGGCAATTGACAAGGACTCACTCCATAGTGTTCGAGTACACGAGTGAGGACGTATTCATTCAGAGGAGCTGCGCGACTCGGAGACGAGTAGGACCACTGCAGCAAGCTGATTATCAGCTCAGGTATTATCTCCACTCACACCGTGCCGCCCATCACAAATGTACAATGAGGCAACTAGATTCCACTTGATGAAGCTGTATTTGCATCTCGGAATATACTCGGAGGGATTTAACGCGTAGCATTCCTTGATCGTTCTCATACATCCAGCTGCCTTCACCTTCACGCAAGACAGCCTACCACCTACGAGGGGGCGCACCCATGAAGGTCACGGTCTTGTCCTTCAACGCCGTTGCAGCCTGGAAATGGAACGCGTCTACCGAGCCCCACCAACTCTACTCGTACGCTAAGCGCGGTCCGACCGGTCAGATCGAGGTCGGGGACGATGAAGACGACGACGAGGTGTGCGGAATTTGCCAATCAGCCTTTGAGAGCACCTGTCCAGACTGCAAGGTGCCAGGAGATGACTGCCCGCTAAGTACGCATCAGTGTGAAGCAAAGACTGACCCACAGTTTGGGGCGAGTGCTCGCATATCTTTCACATGCACTGCCTGCTGAAGTGGCTGGAGACCGAGTCATCCAAGCAGCAGTGTCCTATGGACAGGCGACCATGGGGTGGGTGGCGTCTGCTGCCAGGCTGACGCTCCAGTGACTGCGGACCGTGCTCCAGACAAATTACCAACCACATCCGATCTTGAACCCGTCGCAGCGCTCGTCCCAGGGCCTATCCCGGTGACAGGTGCATTACTGCTTGCAGGCCATGCAGAGGGGGCCGTGCCAGTAGGAGAGATGGAGGTGGATGCCAGATAGATACTATGCAGATGTGAAGCTTTTGACCCAGACTCTGTTGAGCAATAATCTATTGTTCACTTCGCGTTATTGGCTCCTTTGCACATATCAGATGTCCACCGACAATCCACTCAGTCCTGAGATTGATGCTGTTGGGACAGACATCATCCATCCTCCGCCACCACCACCAAGCAATGTACGTCTATGCCCCTCTCGGACTGACGATAGGACCTACATTCCTTGTGTCAACGTGGTGACATAGCTGGACTCCTAGCACTGCAATCTTCAACAGATCTCGACTACAATGTACGCGATGCGCAGGACGTCACTCCGCTACATTGGGCGTCTATCAACGCACACATAGGCGTTTGCCGATGGTTGTTGGACAGCGGCGCGGATGTGGATGCCGTTGGAGGGGAATTGAAGGCGACACCGCTTCAGTGGGCTGCGAGAAATGGGCATTTGTATGTGGTCCATCTGCTGCTGAGTCGAGGAGCGGACCCCAACATCCTCGACTCTCAAGGATTCAACACTCTCCAGCTCATCACCCACTCTAGTGCGGTGATGCCGCTGCTGTATATGGTGAGTTGACCTATGGCAGGACTGATGTAGCTCCATCAACCCGTAGCGATAGACGAAAAGGATAGCGACGGGCATACTCCCCTAATGTGGGCGGCGTACCAAGGAGACGCGATATCGGTTGACCTCCTCATTCGACACGGGGCCTCTACATCTGCTCGGGATAATGCCGGGATGACGCCGCTGCATTGGGCGGCAGTCAAAGGATCCAAGGCGTGCATTCAGCATTTGGCTACAGCAGGTGCGGATCTGGATGCCAAGGAGGACCAGGGCAAGACTCCAAGGGATATGGCCGAGGAACTGAAGGGTCTGGCTCCATTCAACAAGGCATTGGAGGAGGCGTGTATAGATTCTGTTCCGAAAATGACAGAGGTGAGTCTATGTCCGACGAGGCTGATGTAGCGCAATACCAATCTGGTCATTTTTGCTCTTCCCACCATTGTCCTCGGGGCCATCTTTGCCACATTCCGCTTACCGGCGTACATGAGTTACTTCCTGGCTTTTCTGCAGTTCTGGGCGATGCAGTATGTGAGTAAGACTTGTCGAGGAGGCTGCGGTCGACCATGACCCAGAATCATGGGAGATGGCAGACGTAGCTGACACGCCATAGGTTGTCGCTAGGTATCTGCTACGGCATAAGCCAGAGGAAAACCGGATCGCTACTTCGCCATACTTTGCCGCAATCATCCTCGCTAGTATGGTCTGGGTGGGGTGGTGCTGGGCTACCAAATTACTACGAGGTAAGCTTTAGCTTGACGGAGCTGATACAGGCGCCATGGGTTACCCTTTTACGCATTTTGCCTTCTTTGTGTCGTTTGCTTTTTGCGTCGCAGCTTTCTACAATGCGATCAGGACAGATCCCGGTTTCGTACCCAAAGCAAGCGATGCGGACGTGAAGATGGTGCGTTCCCTGCAGGATGAGCTAATCAGGCCTTGGAAGAGTTGATAGATCAAGGGCGGTTAAACGGGACGAACTTCTGCATCGAATGTTTGGTGAGTTCGCTCGTGGCGTGAGCTAAGTCAGTATCGTCGACCTCTTCGCTCGAAGCACTGTCGTCAGTGTAAACGCTGTGTCGCGCGATTTGATCACCATTGTCCATGGGTTTGGAATTGCGGTGAGTCCAGAGTCGGCCAAACTGATAATAGTCGGATTCAGAAACCATCACCACTTCCTCATTTTCATCCTTGCCCTCATCTCGGGCATTGCACTCTTTGACTATCTTAGTGTAGCATGTGAGTCATCCACTGATTTCGCTGATTTCAGACATCTTGGAAAACTCCAAAATGCCCGAACCAGGACCGCTGTGCAATATCTCCGAGACAATCTGCCGAGCCGCAGCCTTCGACCCATTCTTGCTCGCCGTTGCCTGCTGGGCCACCCTCCAACTCACATGGACATCCCTTCTAGCGGTCAGCCACTTGTGGCAAATCTCTCGACAGATGACCACATTCGAAATCTCGAATCTGGGGCGATACGGATACATGGGCGGACGAGGTGGTGCTTCATTGCGAGAACAGAGCGGGGCGATGAAGCAGGCGGAGCGCATAGGAGCAGGTATTGGGCCGAGCGGGGCCGGCGAGGGCGACAATCTGAGTGTGGCAAAGGTGCCTCACACGCATTCGCACGGGATATGTTCGGCCGTATCAAGCCCGTTGATGAAGGTACTCGGACTGGATCGCTTCACTAAGGGTAAGGCGGTCAGTGGAATGCGCCGGGCAGGGAAGGACCAAAATCCATTCGATCTGGGCCTAGTCAAGGTAGGTTCAGGCAAGATCTCGGCTGATGTAAGAACTGCCACGACTTTTGGATAGACCGATCGGTGGACTATACACAGGTGTTTGATCTGCCGGTGGAGGGATGGGATGCGTATCGGCGGCGCGCTAAGATGGAAGCGGGGAAGGAGTATCAACGGGTTCCGGTTAGCTCGGCTTCGGATGCAGTTTGAGATGTACGTAAATCCCGATTTGCTGGAATCGGCCGGTCGTGCCTGAGATTGCGGTAAGCTTCATGACGTCCTGTTCTAAAAAAGTGGATGGCCTCGATGATCAATTCGCCATCGACATCGAAAGGCAGACGTCATGGGAGAAGCATCGCAGGATGGTATATAAGAGCAGTCAATGTCGTCCCTGTCGCTATCATTCTCACACTCAGTATGTTCTCAAAATTCGCCGCCCTCTTGCTCCTCGGCTCTGCTCTCGCTGTCCCCGCCCCCATCCCCAATGGGGGTGTCGGCGTGAGGCCCAACGACACTGCTCCCGTATACGCTGTGATGTCTGATTGTATGTTATCCTTGCATCAGCGCTGACCCACAGTCGACTTCCAGTCCTTCAACTTGGGGCTATTCCAGGAGTGGATCGAGCTAGATCTCTTCAATTATGGTGTGTTCTCACATTATCCACTCGCTGATATCAGGTGCCCGTCGCTTCTCGGCCCAGGAGTTCGCAGACGCTGGTATGAACGCGGAGGATGTCTCCCTCATTCAGTTCATGGCCAACCAGGAAGTCGGCCACGCTACCCTCCTCAGCAACATCATTCAAAACGGTAACCGAACTGCTGCCAAGCAGTGCACCTACCGCTACGATTTCGAAACCGTCCGAGACTTTGTCAACTTCTGTCAACGTCTTACCCGATGGGGAGAGTCTGGTGTCTACGGATTCCTCTCACATCTCGATTCTCGCCCGGCTGCTTCGTTGCTCTTGCAGTCGATCACCACCGAGGCTCGTCAACAGATGATCTTCAGGCAGTTCTCTGGTGCCTTCCCTATGCCCGTCTACTTCGAGGTACGTTCTGTGGCGATGCATGAGCTGACTCTAGACCGGTATCTCACAGTCAATGGCGTGGACCCTTCTCAGTCGGTACATTGTATCGTGCCCCGCCGAGAACCCCCGAATCGTGAGTTTGTTCGCGCACTCCAGCTGATATCAGGAATGGCCCCTTTTCCCCCTCCTCAACGCCACAAACGAGCCCAGTCTTCTCGTTGACGGTTACGAGGCAGCCATCACCCACAACCGAACATCCCTCACGCAGCCCGGCCGCAACGTCACATTTGCCTGGGAGGCAGCGAACAAGACCGTCAGCTACGATGGCAAGTACAACACTTCCATCGGAGGTCTCTTGAACAGCTCGACATCGCCCAAGGTAAGCTTGACCATTCTGCACCTTGCTGACAGTAGTTCATTGCTTGGATCAGCCAGCTCAACGTGACGTACACACCCCTTACTGTCACGAGCAACAACACCGGTTACGCCGCCCAGCCCGGTGGTGTGGTCTTCCCTACCACCGATGCGGGTATCGTTAACGACACTATGTTCATCGGTATCACCGATCAGGAGCTTCCTGTTACCCCGTACAACTTGAGCTTGCTCAATGACCACTTGTACGCTTTCGGTCTCTACCAGGCGAACTAAACGTCCGGCAAATTACAATCCAATCTGTAGCATATGCATGTTAATATAATTGCTGAGAGTTTGTTAAATATCCGAATATTAGCCGCCCTTCTTTAGTTGAACCGCAGAGTGGATTGCCTTGAGCGGGAATCCATAGGCATAATCTCGATTCTCTACTCCGCTCCCTTGCGTACCTCCTCCAACGATCGCTGTAGTGTCTGCCTCAATTTGGAAATCATGGCGTCTTCGTTGGGTTCGGGCGCGGGCTTGGGTTAGTTTGAGTCATTGCAATACTCACAAGTTGGTCGAGAAGGTATCTTCGTGTTAGCACTTTTCGAACTCTCACCTACTCGACCTCGTCGATTGTCTGCAGCATGTCAATTGGCACTGATTTCAGGACATACAAGCACTACGGGGATCCTGTAATCAGCTAAGGTCTTGCGCTAATACGTACCGGTTCATCTCGTACCTAGATCTATAGATGATAATAGATAGGTTTGGTACAGTAGTTGCACAAAGCCCCGGTTGCTGCTCTTCTGAAACCCAACTAATTAATTCAGGCACCGATGCAATCCGTGCAAACCAAATACAGTGCTACATGATCTTTACTACGCGTGTCTACCTTTTTACAATAAGCCCAGAGTATACCCCAAGAAGCGATGTGGCTGTGCACACAACCCAAATGAGATTGCCTCCCCAGATTTGCTTGTCGATGGAAACGGCAAATAGGATGGAGGCGCCGCCCGGGCCCAGCGTCCGAACGAAGGACGACACCACTTGCGAGTAGCCTGACGTCAGCCAGAGCCTCGTGCAAGACTCACCATTGATTGCGCCTAGAGATCTTCTGCTCGGTGCCGCCTCATTTACCATCAAGAGATTGCACACGAATGCCATGTTACCAATGGCGGCACAGACGAGGGTGAAGGTTAGACTGACCCAAACCAGTGCCGTGTTGCCGCCTCGCGCGAGTAGATTGACGAAGGGTAGTCCGAGGAAAGTGGGGATCCAGAAGAACATGAGGTACTTGTACAGCCGCCATGTACCGACGTGACGCTGAAGCCAGGGGAAGAAGACAAGCTGGACGACGAGGATGAGAACAGCGCGAACCGACATGGCGTTACCGATACTCTTTTCGCTGAATCCTAGACCTCCATCAAAGGCTGGAGTGAAGCAGAATAGAGGGTGGATTCCCATAATCGCCGAGCCCATCAGAGATAGCACCGCAAAACTGAACATGATTTTGTTGATCTTGGGAGTGAAGATGTTTTTGAGTGATTCTTTGTCGTCGGTGGGTGCAGGGGCATCGTCCGTTGGCAGGGTGATTTGTTTTGGAGGCAGTGTCTCCTTTAGCCAAATGGCAGCGGTAATGGATGATAGAAGAGGGAACATGCCAGCGATGAGACATGGCAGAAGATAGGGATAGGTTTTGAAGATGGGGAAGGTGTTGGCGAAGTTTGGGTAGTGGCGGCCGACGTTGGCATACTCTCCCCCGACGTAGGAAGCGATGAGGGTTCCAACGTTGAGCATGACGGGGAAAAGGGAAAATGCCCGAGACTCGTTGGTCTCGTCACAGATTTCAGCCCTGTCATCAGCTGATTCCTACCAAGACTTACATGATGCACTTCAGCACGGCGACATTGCCATTCATCAAGCCATTGACAGCTCGAGTGACTATCATCATGGTTAAAGAGCCGCTGAAACCAAACATGATGGCAGAGATGGCAGACCCGATAGAGCCGATGATTCTAAATCAGCTCCGATCGCAGTTGCACTTACAAGATGGGCTTTCTTCCTATTCTATCAGACAGGGAGCCCCAGAAGAACACAGTTAAGAGCTGAGTTATTGAAAATACAGATTCGATCTGAGGTCAGCGCGCCCCATACCGTTGCTTACAATTCCAGCGGGCCATCCGACATCCTTAGGATCATCTACCGCACCTACATCCAGCAACATCTGATTCACGAATGGGAAGCAGACGAGGAACGCAATAGGCTCTGTGATTCGAAGGAAACATATCAACGCCAACTGCAATTTGGGCAGTGGAGTTGCCGGCCTCAAGGGATCTTTCTGGATGAGAGGCTGAGTTTCGTTGTCATTGTCGAGGGCGGACATTTTGGTCGATAATCTCTGGGAAAGGGTATGGTCGGCCAAGTATACTTTGAGTTGCAATCGCTGCTTGCAAAACAGACGCGAAGGAAGATCGGAAATCGGAGACCGGTCCGGCTGACCGGCGCCGGACAACCGGTCCTCGACGAGGTGGCAGGGTATGGCACACGAGTTCAGAGTACAAGTCATATCGCTCAGGCTTCATCGCCATCGAACAAAAGTATACAAGATGCATAGTGTCCAAAGCGAAATACACTCCAGCGCATACAACCTAGACTCTAGTCAAAATCCGCTTTTCCGTTGCGAATCGAGCTGCTATCAGTGCCGACCTCTTGTCCAACTCACCGTAAAGGGCTAACAAGGCGCCGGTGAATTGCGCACATGCTCCCAGTATGATCACCCACTTGAAACTCGTCCTTCCGCTGGCATCAAAAAGCGCTCCTCCCGCTGGGCCGCTGATAAAATTCCCAGGGGCGTTAGCGAGTAGCAAAAAGCCAACGTTGGTCGCTAGATTAGTCGGACCAAAGACTTGTACGATAATCTGGGGGAGTAGTCCGACGTAGCCAGGAGCGATCTGGATCAGCGATGCCGGGCTTTAACTCACCAAGCCGTACATGACTGCAAACACGCAGATTTGAGTGAACGACTTCGCCGTCAACCACAGTGCGAGCTGGACAACTCCCGATAAAGCGTAAATTAAGATATAAGTGTTCATCGGTCCTAGCCTATCGGCCACAAAGCCCGACAGCGCACGTCCCACGCAGACTGAAAAGGCGAGAAGCGTGGTCGGACTGAATCAGCACTGTCTGAACCCCGCTCACATTGCTGTTTGAAAGGAAGGAGTGTCCGGTAGATTGACAGAAATCCACTGCGGCATCCATATATAAGGCATACTGGTGTCAGCCGAGTCTTTGCAGGACTTACGCATAGCCTAATATTGCAATCAGAAGGCTGACAAAGATTGAGAGGAATTTCGGGCGTCGCATGGTTGCCGTATCGATCCAAGGGCCACGGCCGCTACCCTGAGCTTCTGGGGCAGTTGGGCGGGTGCGAATCAGCGATGTGGCCAGCACAGTCACAAGTGCGTTGATGAAGGAGCATATTCTGAATTAGCCACAGCTTGTCCTTACTTACATCAAAGTATATCGGGTGCCCAAATTGTCCAGCATTGGCCTGACCATCAGAGTCGAGAAGCCGCCTCCCAAACCCGCGCCGCCAATGGCGATGCCACTCGCCAGACCGCGGTGTTTGTAGAACCATTGCGACGGTAGGGACATGAATAGAGGTATGGCTAGTCCTTGTCCCGCGCCGACAATGATGCCCTGTCAATCAGGATTGAGATATCCTCGACTCACCTGCGTCAGCAGAATCTGCCAGATTTGCGAAGCGAAGGCTGCGCTGAACAGGCCGATCCAGGTGACGACCGCGGATACATAGAGTACGCGCTACTGTCAATTCTTTCCATGCAGCACTCACTTTAAATCCGTACTTGTCTCCCATCCGTCCCGAAATGAAGCACACAAGGTTTCCCATGAATGGAGCGAACGTTCCCGCCATGCTGAGATATGCCGAACTTGCTCCGGGAAAGACTCTGTCCGCATAGTACTGTCGTCAGTTCTGTTAAGCTCTAGACTTACTGTCTGGAAGATACCCCAATTCATACCCCATCCCATTGTGAGCCCGGCTAGAGTTGCGCAGCAGCCGACGACCACCCAACCGTACCCTCCGTCAGGATAGACATGTTCTTCCGTCTCTTCATTGAGATCGATCTCACCATCATCCAATTCTTTGTTGTCACTGTCTTTGGTGTCAGGCGAGTCCTCTTCTTGTAAAGCGGTGCGATTCCAGGGGCTTGATTTAGTCAGGGCGCTGCCGGTAGCATGTCCGGCCGCTCGTCGTGCTTGCTCTGCTCTCTCTTTTTGTTGTGTCGTTATCCGTCGCAGTGGACCACCACCGCCGACAGACGCTGGATCAAAAACAGACACGACGACATCCGAGGGTGTTCTTGATACCTGTCTGTTGATGCCCGTAGGCTGGGCGTTAGACATTGTGCATGAGGGCATGACTCGAAGCTCGATCTCTCGGCCTGAAGCTAAGGTCAAGGCTGAATTCAAGCGACGAGATTCCGAACCCGGCTCGGGCCTGCTCGGGCCGAGATGTTACGAGTGGCGATGGGAGATATTCATAAAAATGATAGATCGTGATACTCCGAGTTGCCCAATTCGGACGCGAGTCTGCTCGAGTCTGGTGACGAGCCGGCCTCAGGCCTCAGGGCTCACTCTCTCGTCTCACCCCTTCCCCTTCGCCACTCTGTTAAGTTACCCTTAGTTCTATCACCGAACCTCTCCTTTCCCACCCTTCCCTTTCCCGCGCCGCTTCAGCCTTCACGAAATTGACGCCTCGGACTACGCACCTGACGCCGGCAACATCATAACAAAGCTAAGCTCCGCTCCGTCAGAGCGGCCGGCCGGCTTCTCAGTCCCTTTCACGCGCTAAGCCCCTGTGTCATCCCACGCTTCGTTTCACCTCGCACCCTGACCCTTACCCTACCGCGTGTACTGGAACCAAACAAATCGTTATCTTATCGATAGCGATGAACACTCCCCAGCAAGGTCCAGCTACGTGGACAGTGAGTTTTGATCACACGGGCGTGCTAATGTAGTCTCCCGCCTTCCCCCAGCAACCCCGCCCTGCCGAAGATGGTCGAGATGAACCTCAGTTCCAATCACAATACGCCCCGGGAATGACATACTATCCCAATCAAACGTGAGTCTCACCTCTGCTGTGCTGACCTCAGAATCCCCGGGTATAGACGAAAACTTGCCACTCCACCCGCCTCGGCTCCCCCAATAATCACCCCTCCTGCGTACTACCCCCGCCCCGACTATCTACCCGTCTCTGCCCCTCCACAATTCCAGCAACAATACGGCTACTACTCGGGCTACTCGTATGATCCCAACGACTATCCCCGCCAGCCCTCGGGCTCTACTTTACCAGTGGGCGAACGATCTCCAGCCGAGTATTCCCCGAGCTACCAATATGACCCCCGCTTGTATCGACCTCAAATGTTCTACCCCCAGCATCCCCAACATCAATACGTTCAGTGGTCGCAGGGTCATTATGCCGATCCTTCAGCTGTGTCACCGCCCAAAGCAGAGGGTTCTAAAAAGCGAACAGAGCCAGACACCAAGGACGTGAAGACGGTGAAGAAGAGCAAAAAGAAGAAGGTCAAGGTGGAGGAGGTGTTCCCGGACGAGTATGGAAATCTGCCCAAACCCCCAAGCAAATCCTTGCTCAACCCCCCTCGGCAGGCGCAATCTGCATGGCAGCTGTTCTTCGCCGATGAGCTTAATCGCGCGAAATCAGCACTATCGCCAGAATCGAGTGCAAAGCTCAACGTTGCGCAGGTCGCCAAAGATGCCGGTCTTGCCTACGGTCTCCTGGAGGGCGAGCAAAAGGCTTACTATATGTCTGCGGTGGCGAATAGCAAGGCGCAGTATGCCAAGGATCTGTTGGCATGGCAGGAGTCATTGACTCCGGAGGACATTCGTCTCGAGAACGCGTTCCGCACTCAACAGCGCAAAGACGGCAAGTCGAGAAAGGCGAATCTCAAGGATCCCCATGCCCCAAAGAAACCCCTCTCGGCCTACTTTCTCTTTCTCAAAACCATCAGGGAAGATGGCGAGCTTCGGGCGTCGATATGGGGGAGCGAGACGGAGACTACCAAGCAGAGTGTACTTGCGGCAGAGCGATGGCGGGGATTGACCGATGTCGAGAAAAAGGTAAGCTGAACTGAGGCTAAGCTGATCAATAGCCATATCTACAACGGGCCGAGGCGGAGAAGGCAGGTTACGAGACTACGAGATTGCTGTACGAAGAAGATTCGGCAGCAAGGGCTCGGGGCGAACACTTCCCCGCACGACGTAATCCCAATGTCAGCACCCCAGCCTCCACAAAAGTACCCTCGCCAGAAGCACCCAATCTATCAGAGTTGAAGCCACCTCTCTCTCCGGATGCAATTCTGCACTCGCCAATCGCGTTCCAATCACCTCAGTTGGGCGGACCGGCCGACAGCGGCAGCGTCACGGATGGCGCGGGGCGATTAGACGAGCTGCCTCAATGGGATGACTCAGCTTCACCACTCAGTCCCACTTTCGAGCAGCTCGCTGGATTTACTGCCCTCGACAGTCAACAGGAGGAATGGAGTGATTTACATCAATTGATGGAGCAGCACGACAAGGAGAAGCCAGACAAGGAGTCGGATTCTGTGCAGGCTTTCTTAGCATTAGAATAATATAATGACTGTGAGACTGTGTATATGTAGGTTGTATTATAAGTCCCTCACGCTTCTCTCTGTCGACTCCTCGGGCACCCCTTTCTGCAGACGGCGGATCATATCTCTCAACGGTCCCACAAGAGCAGGCGCCAAAGCCAACTCGGCCGCCAATGCTTCCACGTCCACAGATGTACTTTGGCCAGTGAGCACAGAGTGAAAGGCCCGTACTTGCGGCTCCTGGCGTGTTGATAGGATATTCACCAGGCGGGATACGATGGCAGTGTGAGGACCGGCCAATATCAAAGGTTCGAAAGGATCTGATGAGCTGCAGACACAACATGACATACCTTGTCCCGCTGCAATGAAGGCGTCTGCCGCACTTGCCGCCAATCCTACAAAAGGAACTCTCCACTGAGGTCAGCTGGGCAAGGAACAACACGTACGTGCTGTCGACCTGCACGAGCGAACTTGAGGCCATTTTCGACATCGCCGCATGAGAGTGCAGCTCGCGTACCTGTGTCCACCATCTCTCGTGACAAGCCGGCAAGCGGCTTATCGAAGTTGGCAGCATCTAGAATGACATCCAGAGCTTGTCGATGTCTATTGCTGTAGTACAGGGAGGTGACCTTATATTCCAGTTGATGCTTGTCGCTAGACTCGTGCTGATCCGGAGCTTTGGAGCTCAGCTTGTCGTCAGGCGCTGAGGACTATGATTAGCGGTTCGAGATCTAACCCACCAAGTGTCCCCGCTCGGTATAGACGTGTTCGGGTTGGTACTCTACTCTGGATCGCTCCACCGCCAGTGCTATACGAGCGGCGCGAGGGTTCCCAGCATCGTCCTTTGCGATTGATGCGTAATTTCCGGTAGTCACCGACATGATGTACAAAATCAACATTCGTGTTGTACTTTAAGCATTAAGAATGCTGCCTTCAGTGGATCCGCCACCACCAGAGGATCCTTCCAGATGTCAGCTGTTGGGTCCCACAGCGCTAGCTGTGCAAGCCGCAAGTAGGTATAGTCTACTTATGACGCAGTGCAATTCCGCTGACTTTCCCAGTGGGAGTCTTCGTGATCGCCTCGCTGGTGGCCAAGCGGCATTTTGAGAAGCGTAAACGGCCTTGGAGAATATGGCTCTTTGACGTCGGGAAGCAGTTGGTCGGGCAGGCCGTGCTGCACGGTGCCAATCTTCTGGTAAGTCGAAGGCTGTCCAATGCTGATGTAGATCTCCGGACTAATAGCTGAAGGACGGCACAACAGCCCCTGCTCGTCGTACTTTCTCAACATACTTATTGACACGACAATTGGAGTTCTTATACTGTACTACGCTCTCAAAATGTCAACAGCGGTGATGGAAAGGTACGGCGTGGAGGGTCTGAAGAGCGGCTATTATGGAGACCCGCCACAAATCGCAATGTGCGTACTTACTCTCGCGATGGCGCTAATGATAGATGGTGGCGACAGCTCATACCCTACCTCATTGCTGTCCTCATTATGAAGGTTGTGGTGATCCTTCCCCTTACCCTACCCGGCATTTCCACCCTTCTCCTCCGCTTCGGCCACGCCGCCATCGAGTACCTCTCGCCCAGTCTCCAGGTTATCTTTGTGATGATGATCTTCCCCTGTATCATGAACGTCTTACAAGCGACGCTGGTGGACCAGGTCATCAAAGCTGGAAAGGTGGAAGAGGTGGAGGAGGAGGGGTACGAGCGTGTCGCGGACGATGTCGAGGCCTATCCCAAGACCACAAGCACCCCTAACTCGCCTCTCCTCTCCGCCGTCGACAGCTATGGGACACACGAGAGACTGGAACGGTCCGGCGCTCCGTCTCCTGACTCTAATGCGTTTGCTTCGGTATCGCGGCTGAGTCAGGATTTGCAGGTAGAGGCCAGGCAGAGTCTAAGTCCAAAGACGAGGTCTCATTTGGCGAGGGTGCAGTCAGGGTTATCGTTATCAAATTTGTAGGGAATCTTGTACTACCAAAAGTTGCATAGAACACTAGCCGTCGGTCTATCTTCGGCTCCTGAGGACAACATTCCCTTCAGGAGGTTTACCACACGCTCAGGGACCTCCTCCCCATCCAAAAACACAAAAGTCCCCATGGGCAAATCTTCCCGTGCTTCAACCAATATGGCCTTCTCTTGAATCAACCGCCTCGTCCATATCGATCTCTCCTCGGATATGTTCCTCTCCAGCTTCGGTTTTGGCGCCAAGCGGAGCGAGCCTCCACGCTTCACCCCCGGATCCTCTCTCCAAGCCGACGGATACGGACTACCCCTCATGTCCACAACTTGATTGAACCTCTCCCTGTCTTCATACTCCCACAACCCGCCCCTCCGCACGTGATGCATCATCTCAATCGACCTCAATCCGCGATATGGTTCCTTCCCGGTGATGCATTGAAGCAGTGTAGCGCCAAGGGCAAATATGTCGACGGGAAAGGAAAAGGTCTGACTAGCTTCGACCAGCTCGGGAGCCGAAAAGGGCAGAGTACCTAGCCCGATACCGTCTGTAGGTGGATGTGAAGGATGGACTAGGAGGGAGGATCCGAAATCTGAAAGCCTGAGATCGAGGGTTGCGGTCAACTACTGTTAGCGGTGTCGTTTACATCACGTACAAGTAGATTCGCTGGCTTAACGTCCGCGTGCAGGATTCCCTTCTCGTGCACCCAAGCGACAGCAGCGCAGGACTGCCTCGCCCATTGCGACCATAGCTCGCCTCCAACCACGCCCGGACTACACCGCAAGAAAGTGTCTAAGGTTCCGAGGGGGGCGTGCTCGAGCAGCAGTATCGACCTGCATAGCGCAGGGGGTTCGCGTGAGACTTGAGCGAGGACAGGAAGGGAGGGGAATGATGACAGATCGGTAGCACTCCTGGGGCGACTCCCAGACTTGAGATCCGAGGTGGACCGACCGTGAGTCGCAGTGCGTCGGACCGCATGATCCTTGACCGCAAGTAATTTTACGACGTACACCTCTTTCGGTGATTTCAACCGATTGAGAAAGAACGCCTCCCGCAGACCCATCGTCTGTGACTCTCGGTCCTGGTTCATCTGCTTTGCAGCGCACAGTGTCCAACCCTCTTCTACATCCAGTGCCCGCTCCTTTCCTTTGTTGCTCCGCCTGAAATGCGCCAGGTATACCTGGGCATATCGACCCTCGCCAAGGAGCTGAGCCTCGTCAGGATTGAAGCGTAGCTCGATCGCCTCGGAAGGGGGAAGAGGAGGCTGCCACGAGCTCGAAGATGGTGTGATGGGCGACTGGTGTAAGGGCGAGAGGGGTTCATCGGACGCTTTACGGTCCGGAGCACGAATGCTGGACGCGCGTGAGAGGTTGAGCGGAGAGGGGGCTGCGTAGCGAGTTGCTGGCGATACCGTGGGGGTTGAGGCGGTATCAAAGAAGGAGTTGGTCCTTGGAGAGCCAGTCGGCATTGTTCGTATCGGCGGTCTGCAACAGAGAACAACAGAGCGAGCGTATGGGAGAATTAAGGTTGGACCGGTCAGACACTGTTACGTGATTTCGGAGACGTCGAGTTAGGCTTTCTTGTCTCGCCTCGTCCGTCCGTCCTCATTACAGCAGTGTGTGTGTGTGTGTGTGTGCAAGCGGACGCGCAATGTACTCTTACACAGCCCTCCTCATCGGATCAGGATCTAGACTTGAAGCATATCTCATGTCTCACTCTACTTTCGGAGCATTCTGGCGCAATTCCCCTTCGCATTCTCACTCAGCATCCAACATACACACTCCCCTTTCACACATCCGCTCATCGCTCTAACTGCTTTCGCTCCCGCGCTCTACCGCATCCGGCATAAGCTCCGTGCATGTCTCACCGGGTTCCTTGGCGGGAAGCATTCGCATAGCCGCTCAGAGGTATATAAAGGGTAGCCTTGAAGCTGGAATTCGGTCCCTTTCACCATCTTCCTGTCGTCTCACATATCACCTATCATTGCTCAGTCGTGGCCTACCTACACCACCTCGTCCCTAAGAGACGCGACATGACACGACCCAACCCCGACACACGCTCGGCTCTTCACCGAAGATCACCATCGAACCACCAATCCGAATCCATGTCAACAAGGTCGGCCCCAACTGTTTTGCCTATTATATATGCCGAGCCTCCCCTAGCTCCCATAGCAGCATTCAGTAGCGAATAACAACACCGATAGTATAGTGGTTAGTATTCTTCCCTTCCATTCAGTGCAATAGGAAGAGACCCGTGTTCGAGTCACGGTCGGTGTACATTTTTTCCCCCAGCAGTCGCTCCGGCCGTACGCGATTGCATACTTTTTGCTATCAGGAATGTGCTGATCCTGCAGTTCAACAACCATACATATCCCTTTTTCGCCCCCTCGCAGCTACACTATGCCAGGGCCTCTACTGGACCGCACCGAGATAGGCGAGCGCATTTGCGGCGGAGCAGCTCTCTTCATACATCGCGGAAACGTCATCAACGCAACTTCTTGGGAGAAGCACCACCCTGGAGGTGTCCTAGCGATATCGCACTTCGTGGGGCGAGACGCGACGGACGAGGTCGAGGCATATCATTCACCGGACGCGCTTGCCCGTATCGCGAAATACACCGTGGGCACTGTCAGCGTCGATGCAGAAGCGGGTTGGCGACCATACACTCCGCCAATAGCACTTGGATTGGTTCGGCACCCGGATGGCGTCAGGGGACATTGGGCCAGGGAAGGAGCGGTCCGATTGGCTGGCGGAAAGTCCTACGGAGACGTCATACTCCTAACTCCAGCTGAGCTCGAGCCAGCTCCCTCTACCATCGACATGGCGACGGAAAGAGCACGCTCAAAGGCGTATCACCAACTGAAATCGCGCATCACCGAGGCTGGGCTCTTCGAGCGTCCTGGACCTTTGGGCGGCTACGGCTCGGATTTACTGCGGTATGCTCTTCTTGGTGGAGCTGCTTTTGGATTGCACCTGAAGTGAGTTACATCCTGGCAAAGCTAATGGTAGAACGTCTGGTTGGGTGGGGCAGATGTTATCAGCGACGTTTCTAGGGTTATTCTACCACCAACTGACCTGTAAGTTTGCGTAATGCACAGCTTACCCAGTCCTCGCGCACGATGCTGGACATACTGGAGTGACGGGCCGTTGGTGGTGGGATAGGGTGATTGGGATGCTCGTCGCCAACTGGATTGGCGGCCTGAGTTTGGGATGGTGGTGTGACGTGAGTGATTGATGTAGCGCTGCTAATGATAGAACCACAACATTCATCACTGTACGTTTGGTGGTAGACTCGACTGACAGTAGTGGTAACCAATCACCCAGAACACGACCCCGACATCCAGCATATCCCCTTTTTTGCAATCAGCAAGGACTTTTTCGGCAGTCTGTGGTCAACGTATTACAAGCGAGTCATGGAGTTGGATGGGTTCGCCAAGGCTATGATAGGACTACAGTGAGTGCTGTTTCGGGCGAACTAACTTCAGACACAAGCTATACTACATCGTCCTCTCCCTGGCACGATTCAACCTCTACGCCAATTCCTATACCTACCTTGCAGGTCAAAAACCGAAGAGGGACAACTTTTGGCGTTTCGAAGTCGCAGGAGTGGCTTTCTATTGGCTCTACTTCGGGGCAATCCTATCGTCGCTGCCATCTTGGGGCATGCGCTTTGCCTATGTACTCGTCAGCCACGTCGTAGCAAGCCCGGTCCACGTACAGGTGCGTGATTTTGCTTCTAACGCTGATGTAGATCGTACTTTCGCACTTTGCTTGTTCGACCGAAGACCTTGGCCCTGCCGAATCTTTCCCCTCCCGTCAGCTGCGGACCACCATGGACGTCATATGCTCCCCCGAAATCGAGTTCTTGCACGGCGGCTTGCATCTTCAAGTCACCCACCATTTGTTTCCGCGTCTTCCCCGCCATCACCTCAGAGCCGCCAGTCTACTCGTCAAGGAGTATTGTGTCGAGCAGGACATCCTCTACCGGGAGCATGGTTTTGTCGAGGGGTGAGTCATACAGCCTGGCCTGGCTGACTCCAGTAACAAGCACGTTCTCTCGGTACTCGAAGACGTCGCCAAGCAACTTGAGTTTATCAAGACCGTGGCGGATAAGGAGATCGAGGAGAAGCTACACTGATGCCTACATGCATGAATCTCGTCTTGTTGGCTGGCACGTAGAAGTAAATATCGGCAGACGAAGCACGGATGGGAATTGCGGAATGTTGCCACGCGTCGAGCGTCATCCATGTCCGGATGTCCGCTGCCCCGCTGCGTTGCTGTCCACATTATATTCCGCCTTCATCTCTTGACTATCACCACGCAATGTCATTCTTCAAACGCACAGATCCCAATGCCCCTGCTGCAAGGAGGGCGGTGCAGCCGGCTACCAGTAGCAATCAATACGAACGCCTCCCCCCTGACCAGCCAAGTTACACGCCGCAGGCGGCCCCAACGCCACCTCGCAGACCTGCACCCCCCAGTGATTATCAACAGGCCCAGCCTCGATCTGACTACGCCCCTCAGCGTTATCCAGATGAAGCGTACCAGGAGAAGGACTACAGAACATCTCAGCCCCGGGGCGGGTCAGGACGTGGCATGTAAGTCTCCTGTAAAACCGTTCTGACAACAGGTTCAACATCGCCCCATGCCCATCTGACCCCCTTGCACTCACCAACCGATTGGTCGTAAACGACTCAGACTTCCCGCCTGAAGTTGAATTCGTAATAATCAGAAACCGCTTCATCTTCTCCATCATGTACGTAGATATATGCCAGATCTAATGGCAGACGCGACCCCACACGTACCCTTCCCCCTCGACACATTGGTCCGTCCAAGATAATTCGACAATGGGTCGGCCTCTCTGCTGTCGGTGAGACTGTCGAATGCGAGCCTTATCAACCGGGCAATGGCGAGTGGGCGAGCAGTGCCGAGCTGGAGATTGGATTCCGGCTTAAGAGAAAGGAAACGTCGGATCTGTTTGACAGCGAGGAAATGGCCAAAGCATTCAACAATGTGGGTCGATCTTTATTGGCGCTAATGACAGGCTTTCCCATCGCTTCCACTTAGCCCCCTACAACCTCTTGTCTTTGACTATAAGGGGCATGAGCTCAAGGCGACTGTCCGCAGCGTGTCCACTCTGGACGGAGCAGAGGGTCAGACGGGTGTCACCATGGAGGGCACCGAGATTATCTGGGTCAAAGACCCGGCCAGCGGTATCAAGCTCAAGAACTCCTCCAAACGGTAAGTTTAGGTCAATCAAAGCTGACATGCAGGGGTCCTACCAACGCCATCCTAGCACCCAACTTCAAATTTGAGGACATGGGCATTGGAGGTCTCGACACTGAGTTCTCTGCTATTTTCCGTCGAGCATTCGCCAGCCGTATCTTTCCCCCGGGTCTAGTGGAGAAACTCGGCATTCAACATGTGAAAGGTGGGCCCAGAAGAGTCTGAGCTGATTAGGTATCCTACTTTTCGGCCCTCCTGGAACGGGTAAAACTTTGATGGCGCGACAAATTGGCAAGATGCTCAATGCCCGCGAACCTAAGGTCGTCAACGGTCCCGAAATCCTCAACAAATTCGTGGGACAGTCAGAAGAGAACATCCGAAAGCTCTTCGAAGACGCCGAGAAGGAGGTGCGTTTGAACTTTGCAGAGCTGACTTTAGCAAAAAGAGAAAGGCGACGAGAGCGGTCTGCACATCATCATCTTCGATGAGCTCGACGCCATCTGCAAGCAGCGTGGATCGACCGGCGGTGGAACAGGCGTTGGAGACTCCGTTGTCAACCAGCTGCTGTCCAAGGTGAGTAATCATGTTGCGGCCCTAACATCAGATGGACGGAGTAGACCAGCTCAATAACGTCCTCATCATCGGCATGACCAATCGAATGGACATGATCGACGAGGCCTTACTTCGACCTGGCCGTCTGGAAGTCCACATCGAGATCTCCCTCCCTGATGAAGCCGGACGATTCCAGATCCTCACTATCCATACGGCCAAGATGCGCAACAACGGGGTCATGGCGCCGGACGTGAATCTCGCGGAGCTGGCGGGGATCACCAAGAACTTTTCCGGTGCCGAGATCGGTGGTTTGGTCAAAAGCGCGACGAGTTTTGCCTTCAATCGGCATGTCAAGGTAAGTTGCTTTAGAATCCAGCTAACAATAGGTCGGGAGTGTTGCTGCGTTTGACGATGTGGAGAATATCCAAATATCCAGAGTCGACTTCATGCACGCGCTCGACGAGGTTCAGGCCGCCTTCGGTGTCTCTGAGGAGGAGCTCCAGTCCGTCGTGCAAAATGGAATCATCCACTACTCTCAGCGGATCAACGTAAGTAGACTCGACGACATAACTAATGGCAGGATATCCTGAACGACGGCAGTCTGCTCGTCGAGCAAGTCCGCAACTCTGCCAGGACTCCCCTTGTCTGCGCTTTGCTGCATGGTTTGTCGTCTTTGCGATTGCACTGACATTAGGCTCCTCGGGATCTGGTAAAACAGCTCTTGCCGCCACGATCGCCTTGGCCTCGGACTTCCCCTTCATCAAGCTCATTTCGCCAGAGTCGATGGTCGGCTACAGCGAGGCGCAAAAGATTGCCCAGTTGCACAAGATCTTTTCTGATTCCTACAAGAGTCCACTCAGTGTCGTCGTTGTGGACAGTCTGGAGCGCCTCCTGGGTGAGTTCATGCAATATTTGCACTAACAACAGATTGGAATCCGATCGGTCCCCGATTCTCCAACAGCGTTCTTCAAGCTCTGGTCGTATTATTTGGGAAACGACCTCCAAAGGTAGGTTCCGTGCCGAAATCTTCTAAAATCAGGGACGACGCCTTCTTATCCTCGCCACCACATCGCATCGCTCTATCCTTCGCGACATGGACGTGGAGTCTGCATTCGACACAGACATCCCCATCACCCCAATTACCTCCATCAACTCAATTGATCACTGTCTGCGAGAGGTCCAATTGTTCAACTCGGATCAAGAGCACAACCGTGCCATGCAGATGATACGGGATGCCAAATTCGGCGAAAGCGGCAGAGGCGAATTATCTGTGGGAGTGAAGAAGCTCTTGAGTATGGCTGAGATGGCGCGGCAGGACCCCGACCCTGCGTACAAAATCACATCTAGTTTGATTCGGGAAGTTGCCTAAAATTGTTTTTGTATTTACACATGTCAAGCTACACGCCAACAGACGAAGAGATCGCGTCATGCGTCTCCAAAGTCCAACTCGGCCAGCCTGGCATAGGAGCATTGAAGATCTTGGCGTTCGTCAAGCACGATAATCCAGACTGGTCACTGTCGGAAAAACGGCTCAAGAAAGTTCTCCATCGCTCCTCGGAATCCGCCCTGATTGCCCGCACCGGTCTTGACCCTACGCTCGATGTTGACGAAATTGCTCCCAAAGTCCAGGTCCAGCTCTTTGCAAAGGGCAAGGGCAAGGTGAGCCCATCCGATAGCTCAGCTAACTTCAGGGTTTAGTAGCCAGATCGCATATCCGGAAAGGCGAGGTGTTGTGGCATGAAGAGCCCTGGATAGCTACAGCTGATGAGTGAGTCCTGGTTGTAATCATCTGATGAAAGGCAATTACGCCCCCTCCTTACCACCAAGGCCATGTGCACCACCTGCCTAGCCTTGTGGAGTCAGCCCAACCCACCATTATCGAAAGCCTGCCCCTCTTGTAATTCGGCACACTTTTGCAACAGATTATGCCTGTCTCGAGCCAAATCATCAGCCGCGCATCATGGGCTCCTCTGCCCATCTGTCAACTCTGGATGCCTGGACTTGCTGAAGTATATCCACCAGAACTCAGCTCGACACCTGGATGCAGCAGCTCGGATAATTGCTCTCTGGAGGGGCGGGCGTGGAACACCAGAAGCGAAGCTCATAGAGGAAAGGGTGTGGACTGGCATGGCGAGGGTCAACCAGCTGGAGAAGGAAAAGGAACGAAGAGGATGGTAAGCTTTGCCTTGGCCTGATGCTGATTTAGGCCCATGATTGCAGAGACTCGTACGAAAGAGCTAGAACACACTTATCGACTACTGGTTCAAGCCCTCAATCCCGCATCCGATAGTCCATCCTATTCCCGCTTTCAACGCGCGCTAGGTGCGAGCAAAGGCGAGCTCTCTCAAGCTGAACTCGCCCGGTGGTTCTCCTTCGAAAGTTATCTAGAGCTCCTGGGACTGGCTGGAATCAATCAGGAATCCTCTGGTGGGCTATATGCTCTACATGCGCACCTAAACCACTCTTGCGAGCCAAACGTACAGGCAAGTCCTTCCTTGTCTCCCGCACTAATGCCAGGTGCGGAACCTCCCACGATCATACAAAGCCCCAAATCCCGACGAACTGCCCTGCGAGCTGCCTCCTCCCAATCCTTCCGGCGTTCGCGGCACCAATCGCTTGACGCTACTCGCCCGGCGAGACATTGAAGTCGGCGAGGAGCTCTGTATTCCATACGTCAACTTTGACCTCCCTCGGGCACAGCGGCGGGAAGACCTACGACTCGCATACGGCTTCTGGTGCCAGTGTGGGCGATGTCAGAGGGAGTTGACAACCTAGACCCCAAATATATCTTCAATGGCATCTTTTCTCCGCTTCTTCTTCGTCGTCTTAGTCGTCGAGGGCTCATGTGTTGAGGGCACAGTAGAGCCGACCTCAGTACCGGTGTCGGTCGAGGTTACCAAAGGCGGATGCCCCGTGAGACCATAGCGATCATTTGGGGAATGTGATTGTTGACGAGTTTGTTTCAGGACGACGTCCGGCGAGGTCACCCGGGGCAGATGTGACTCCACAACTCGAGCGGACCCCAGGAAGGCAACAGTGAGGGCGTAAAGCCTAGCATAAGAGGCGAAGAGAGCGGTGTGTAGGGGCAAGAAATAACGGAGTTCGATTATCTCAGTCGACACTTTGCCCGCAGACCTCAGAGCGGTCTGCAGCTACTATATCAGCAAGAGTAGGTAGTCATGGCCGAACACTCACTCTCTCTCCGATAGCCCGAGATCTGCCTAGTGGAGTCTGGTCCAATCTTCCCATGATACGACAGAGACGGATAATTTCTCCAAGGGTTTGTAGGAATTTTTGCGACCGATGCTGGTGTCGGGAGCGAGACCGCAACTGCTCAAGGAGCGCAAGCTCTGTGCTGAGGTGCGACTTCAACTTAGTCTCCATAGTGGGAGCAAAGTGAAAGTCGAAGACATCCTCAAATCTGAAACGCGGGATGTTGACTTGCGCACGGGGCGGAATTGACTTCGCCAGCCATAGCCATCCTTCGTTGTCAATACATAACACATATTTCATAGCCATGGGTGAGTCAGTCGGTCAATCCGATACTAATCTAGATACTCCCTCTTCATCAATTCCCAATGCACGAAACTTATCAGCTCTGGGCCCAGCAGTCACGCGTCAACCGTCATCCCATACAGACAGCTCGAGCATAGATATCTCCCTCAATGGCGGCCATCATCCAACTAGGTCCAGCTCGTTGACAAAGCCTGCATCGAATCATCAGCCGATATCGGACGTCGTCTCGCCAGATGCTTCCAGTCCAGCGATTGCCAGTTCAGGCAGCAGTGCTGCAAACCAGCAGGGTGTGACAGTGTCGTCTAGCTTTGGCCATCAAGAGCCTCCTTATGGTTCTGATTCTCATGACAGTAAATTCAGGAATATAATGTAGGTGTCAGTCTCTTCGCTGATACAGCAGAATCTCTACTGCCCGCATCTCCGCGCGAGGTGTCGACAACATCGCAAAGCACCGGGCGCAGAAGAGCCAATACCGGTCGTGCCGCCTCCACTGCGCCTGCATCAGCCGTTCCGCGGACGCCAGCGAAGATACTACGTTCGGAAGAACCTCAGCTACCCTCGCAAAAGCTCGCAAGACTATGCTCAGCCACAGCTTTGTATTTCACATCGATACCAGTGAATGGGCCCGAACAAGCGCTGCGAGCCCACACTGCAACGCTGGTCGGAGATCGCATCTGGTTCATTGGCGGGGTCAATGCAAAGCATTGCCGGCGTGATGTAGCATACTATGATACCTCGACTCTGGAGTGGAACACAGTGGAAACAAGTGGAGAGCAGCTGCCACCTCTCCGAGCACACACCACAAACCTCGTTGGCGATAAGCTATATATCTTCGGCGGGGGAGATGGCCCAACATACAGCAATGAGGTTTGGATATTCGACACAAGTACGTTCAGCAAAGGAAACCGACTGATGAAAGCAACCTACAGGTTCAGTCATCCCACTCTCACCACTCCCAAACACGCACTACCTCCACCAAGAAGAGCTCAGTAAGCCCCACAGCCGAGGTTCTGCTTGCAGCTGACACCTGACAGTACGACAGTACTCTACTTGAATTTCCTTGTCGTGTTCGGTGGTGGCAATGGACAAGCTGCCCTCAACGACGTCTGGGCCCTAGACGTGTCAGATTCAGAACGGCTATCGTGGCAGGAGTGGTCGACCAAGGGGAGTGCCCCGCAGAAGAAAGGCTATCACACAGCCAATCTTGTAGGGGCGAAAATGGTCGTCTTCGGGGGTAGTGATGGCCACGCCAGTTTTGCCGACGTCCACGTTTTGAACCTGCGTGAGTCACTCTTGTCTCTCGCACTGATCTAGAGGCACTTTGACGTGGACCCTCCTCAACACCGAGCTGAAATTCAACCGCCTGTCACACACGTCCACACTAGTGGGCTCCTACCTTTTCATACTTGGCGGTCACAACGGTCAAAATTATGCACAGGATGTCTTATTGTTGAATCTGGGTAAGTCATATGGCTGTAATGGGGCCATGAACTCACTATTTTAGTCTCCCTTCAATGGGAAAGCCGTTCCCCCGGAGGCGTCCCACCACCTGGCAGGGGCTATCATACAGCGCTGTTGCACGACAACCGCGTGTATGTTTCAGGTGGTTATAACGGTGTAAATGTCTTTAGTGATCTTTGGGCCTTGGAGTTAGGGGCGAGCGCTTACCTGCCACAAGTAGTGAGTATTTCTTCGAGCTGTGACTGACGACAGACGACCTTTGAGATTGACGAGACCGCCCAGTTGTAATATATCAGGACTAAGTTATGCGTGGTACTTCCGGAGACCGGTCTGCTTTGTGTCTTGCCTGCCGCTGAAGCCTTCGTGGGCCTAGCCATCACTGAGCACGCGCCGAGTGCGAGCGGAAGGACTCTGAAACTACCCTGAAGAAAGACGGGCCTCATCAGCTCGTCTCCCTGCGCACAGCATATCCCAAGGGCCTAACACTGGCCGGCACTATAGCGACGGCCAAATACACGGACAGGCTTATGGGCAGGATACAATTGATGCAAGAGACACTCAGGCTGTAGCCGTGAGCCTGTAATCCAAATAGGCTGCCTCATTGCTAACCTACAGACATTTGAACCGTAACAGATATCTGTAACGTCGAGTGCATTCGAGTGCTAAAAACTTCTCCAAGCGACATTGAGAGATTCTGTTCGTTTGGGCTTGTCCGCACAATTGTAAGGAACAAACGGACTGACACCGCCCTGGAGCTTGCGATCAAAGTCAGCAAGTACTATGCCGAAGGTTCTCCGGTCGGATTGTCCTAGGCGAGCCAGATCGAAAGGGACGATGATACTGCTGTTCTCTTTCCTCGAAGTCAGTGTATGGTTAGATCTTCTGTGGCGACGACTTCCAGCGCAATTATGAACGCATTCCTCGAAGAATCCTCGCGAATTCTGCGTAGTAAGTAGCAGTCGAATACATGGACGGGGCTACATCAACGTCTGTGATCATAATAAGGGAGGCATGCGCGAACGAGAGTGTTGGAAACGCCCAATCCGCGATGAATCTGGAGGCTGAAATAGCATATGCCGGGGCAGAAGGACGGGTAGTCATGGAATGGCGACAAAGGGTAGACACTGGAATGACGTTCGAACCGTGCCACATAGCTCATCACCTCAAGATTCATGAAATACCTGTCCATCCGGACGTATGACCGCTCCTGGACAAGCAGCTTTGAGGCTTTTACTATTAACAGAGCCTGCTCGTCCTGATCCTCCAAATTATCTCTAGTAAGCCATAGCAGCTCGAATTACACTTCCCTCCACCCATGTGTTATTACGGTCGTCATACATATTGCTCACATTATGGTCATTTCATGAGAGCGGCCTTCTTTCTCCAAAGACAGCGGTATCCTCAGCTTTTCAGTTCCCGCTTTGTAGGATTACGGTTTCTTTGCCACCATCTCATCCGACGGTATACTTCTAAGCCTACACGAGGCATCGTGATGAGTAGTAGCATTCTTATATCAATAAGTGGTCACTGTTTAAATTGGCTTCCATTAATAAGATGGACCGTCTTTGGGGAATTCGTATCCAGGAGAGATCTTGTCACAGTCGACCTGAACGGCTGATTGTTATGAAACGAATGCTCACCTATTCTTGCAATGTGCAGCTGGAGAGCGATGATGTCGACCGGGTCTCTGCAGTATCACAAAACTTGCGGCACCGCGAACGAAGTCTTAGAGCGTAGCTCGGGGCCTGTCAAAAGGCGAGCTGCGTCCTATGGTGTCTTTGACGCAACTTCAGGTATGTTCATCTATCGAGTGTCGGTATTCTTCCAGCCATATGCTTGACCAGTACCAGGGCACAAGCATTCCACAATCACGTCTTTGTATATGGATACCCTGTTCAGAAACACAGACCGCTCAGTAGGAAATTTGCTGCTTAGCCCGACCGGTGGCGAGGGAGGACAATGCAAGACTCGCATGCAGAGGCGTATTTTGAGCGGCGATGAAGGATCTTCGAGTAACACTGGTCCCTTCGTGAGATCTTGCCGCAGCTGTATTTCACGAGACAATACGTCTTTGCCGTCTGTTACGTCTGACTTTCACTCAAACGTTCGACATGGGCTAATAATCTCACATCGATAGAATGAAGTGCTTCCGGTGTTACGGGCTCCGTACATATCTGCTGACACTGACAGCCGAATGGTGTCACCCACGTATCATAGCATCAGGGCGGCCTCGTCCTATGTTGAGCGGTATTAGAAGCCAGCAGTCGAGACTGATCCAGAACCGATGGGCGCCCCACAGATGCTGGCTTATCGGATTGTTTTGATGATGCATGCTTTGTTGGATTTGACTGGTGTGTGTATGTAGGACCGCCCCTTCCGAGAGTATTGACTAAACTGATTGATCATCAGCGAGAGTAAAAGCGGTGATCTAATTTTTAGGGCTGACTAGCTGACCTGTACACTGCGCAGCACGAGAACTGCTATCTAAGGTAGACTGACCGGAAATCGATGGTCTAAATATAAAGCTCATCTGTGTATGGGCTCGGTCTAGTCTAAAGCACAATCTGATATATATCGATGTCGAGGGTTTCAGATCAATGTCCTTTCCAATCCGTGTAGTGGCTAGTCACATTTCCTGAACCACCTGAAAAATCTAAACCACCGGCTGCCTTTCCAGCCAGGATTCCTGTATTCAAGCCCAACCCACATCCTTCCCGTCCCCACCCTCACGACCCCCTCCTGATCCTCCTGGTCCAACGGAGGTATTGAGACTCCCGGCCTCACTTCTTGCCACGTCCCCTCTATCAAGCCCTCGCCTGCCCCTCGATCCAGCCTCTTGTCTGAAATATCCATCCAGCCATTGATGTCACCTGTCAGAACGGAGATTCCGACATGCCTGGCTTATTGCCTTAGGTCGCGGATGAAGATGGGCAAGTGTCTTTTGTATCAAGCTGTTTCTAGTCAAGCCTGATCACACTGGGTATGATGAGGTCGTGCAGCTTGTGACAAGGGCGGAGACTACCGCGTCCGAGAGTCCCGCGTGCCAAAAGTATGGGTACCATACACAGTGAGATGAGCATAGTATACATGGAGACACCACACTGGCCGAATCCACCGGCATGATTTGATACATCTGTGTATGCTCGTTTATCCTGTCAGTCGCAATCTAGTGGACGCCGCTACCCTACTTGTTCTTGCAAGACTCCTATCCGGGAAATCCACTCAGCTACTTATGGCGCCTGGCGAGGCACCGATGTGAACGGACGATAGAACAAGCGGAAACTTGGTCAGTGTGTTTCCTGTCCTCTTGCACAGGTTGCGAAGCGGGCTACCTTGTTGATATAATACGCTGATGTAGCGAGAACATTTGACTAGACTCCCTGGATCAGAAATGCAACTCAGTCATACCGACCAAAGCAGTGCTTAAGCTGCGCTAGCGGCAGGATCCGATCGTCCTCACACCATAAGATCTCGATTGATGATGAGTCATGCATCGGTACGATCTGTCCCCAATCAGCCATTAGTGACCTGACAGTCAATATACGATACTCATCGCACTCAGTGTGGTACCCGTTATCTCGCACAGCGGTATTCCCACCTGACCCCTGCATTCATGAACTGGTCATGATGAATTTCATTTTTGTGGTTGAGTAAGGAAGATACAGCAATGAAGTCGATGCCTTTTGAAAACAAGCAGCGATATTCGTAGGCTGCGATACTCTTTCAGCTGATTGCTGTCTGACTTGGCTGCATAAACTCATAAGATCAAGCAACCGCCGGGCCTGCCTTAGCACTGCTGCATCTCAAGCCGAAAGACCGATCTGCTTTCCCATCACCTGTTCCCATCGTGTTACAATGTCTTCCGTGTCGGGATGTCTGCCCGTGTCGGAGTGTCTGTCCTTTGGGTGATTTGGCGCCGACCTTAGAATAGTATTCAGCATATCTAGATACGAGACTTGACACTTTACATTAGTCAGTAGATATTTGGTCAGTGGATAGAGTACTTTAGAAATCGCTTTCAACTTGTCTCTCGTCTCTACACTTAGCCTTGTTCCAGGTGCAACAACACTCCTGAGAAGCGATCCGACCACACGGTCTGCTCCCACATTGACTAGTCACTAGATCTCGGCTTGCCGGCTAGGTCTCAGTCTGCTTATCTTAGCTAGCAGTATTTGGACTCGGTAGTATGAAAGTCAGCAGCCGGCCTTGGGAATTAGATCACCTCTCTTAAAGTAGCTGATCATTCCAAACAGGGAGTTTGAACCGCTCTTACATCTCTTATAGTAACTATTACAGTAACTAATCAATTCCAAGTAACGATCTGTCTAGTCGATGCACTTGACTACGAGCGGGCCCAACACACACACACATATCAGACGACCGCAACACATATTTCCTTAGGCCGAATCTGAGTGGGCGAATTGTGGCAATATCCCACAGAGCTGTCAGTATATATACGATGCTCATCTCACTGAGTGTGGAACCCATCCTTTTGGCACAGCG
Source organism: Dioszegia crocea (assembly GCA_001600615.1). Classification (NCBI taxonomy): domain Eukaryota; kingdom Fungi; phylum Basidiomycota; class Tremellomycetes; order Tremellales; family Bulleribasidiaceae; genus Dioszegia; species Dioszegia crocea. The sequence goes on from BCKK01000009.1 coordinate 470,291, forward strand.
GTATTCCCGCAAGAGCAATAGACCCAAAGAGTACAAAGGAGAAAGAGATGAACTTGGTAACTAAGAGAGCACATGTATGAGTGACGTGTTATAGACAATATGGACCTACGTAGCTATTAGTTGTCATGTGTACTCGCGTAACAGATTCCAACAAGTGGGGATTCCCGAATGAATGTAAATAGTTGTATGTGCGTGACCACAATATATTGAAGGAAGGTCGCATACTGCCCACATAGCCACTTCGGGTTACACGGCATTGACTGACGAGAATACCGCTGTGCCCAAAGAATGGCTCTACCACACTCAGTGAGATGAGCATCGTATACATACTGACCGGAACTGGGACAACTGTACCCTGCATCAGTTCCTGGAATTATTTCGCCTGCACTTACACCACTGCATCACTGCACTGTACCAGTATTACATGTGACTGACTTCTGTTAACTGTCGGGGACTAGGTTTATGACAAGTCAGCTAGTCCGACTTGTAAAGTTGATCACCGCTCCTGCAGAGACTGCACACTGCCAAGTTAGAGTCCGTCTTGTTTCGACACCTAACTACGACCGGCAACATATCACATCAATCAATTTACCAGAGATACCCATTTCGGACAAGTCCCGCAGCGTGATATCCGATGTCGAGTACGAGGTAGCTACACATATGATGCGTGGGTGAACCTCCTTGTCCGGCGATCAAAGACACTAATGCGGGACTGTACGTCTGGCTGAGGATTAACAGATGTGTGCGGGAATACCAGAATAGTCACGACGGTCAGTGAAGCAAGCATAGCAAGGATGCTGACCATGTGGACCTACTTGTCCGCTATCTGTTCTTGTTCCTCCATGACTTCGCCCGCGATACAGCTCGTTGAAGTAGAATATTGGAGCGCAGCGCCGAAGCAGCACTCTTTGTGTCCATTTATTGCAACAATTCATTTAGGTGAGGATGAGTATCGGAAGTACCGCTATGATAGAAACGGGCACTAGACTCAGTGAAAAGACACCGTACATTTATGCTACATTACTCCTCAAATACGCAGTCGGCTCGACACGGTAGCAGCGGCTGTGTGTCATCACGATGCGTATTGTGGTGTCTATCTATGAAATGAGCCGAAGCCTGGGAGATCTGATGTCATACATGTTCGTAATGGAATGGACGGCCAGGCCCGCAGGAGCAGCGTTGTATCAGGCGAACGTGTGTCATACTCTGTGAGATGAGCGTGGTCATTTCTCGTAACCTGGACAAGGCCCGGTAGTCACACAGGATCGATCATTCCCCCAGAGTCGGTGCATATCCATCTCCCAGTATCTGACTGGCTGATTCACACGCGAAGACTTATCAGCGGACTTGCGCCGAGTTGTATGTCGCTCAAGATATGTCCGGCGAGTCGAGACGGTACACAGCGGCGCACAATACAGTTCGCATATCTAATTGGCAAAGCTTGAACAGGCAGTTCGTCTCTTCAGTCGATTGCACGAGCGTTCCATGGCCTGGAACAATAGCAGAGCAAAAGCTTACAGTTGACGAGGAGAAACAACTTCCGTCACTGACTTGCCTAAGACCTCGGCCGTGAATGGGAGGCAACCGATGTTTTTCTACTTCGAGATCAAACCTAGATCGTGTGGGATTTGACTGATATGTGTTGGGCCGCTCGTAGTCAAGGGTACTGAGTAAACTGATTGTCACCTGGGAATGGACAGCCACTGTATAAGCGGTGCATCAATAATTTACCTGGGGAACGATCAGCTACTGTAAGAGCGGTGTGTGGCATTTGACTGATGTGTGTGCGGGAATACCGCTGTGCCAAAAGGATGGGTACCACACTCATTGAGATGAGCATCGTATATATACTGACAGTGTGTTGGGCCGCTTGTAGTCAAGGGTATTGACTGGGCTGATTGTTACTTGGGGCAGATCAGCTACTGTAAGAGCGGTGATCTAATTCCCAAGGCCAACTAGCTGACTTATATACTACAGACTACGAGTACTGCTAGCTAAGGTAATTAGACTATGACCTAACTGGCAAGCCTAGAACTAATCTATGTACCAGCCTGGTTCAGTCTGAATTACAATCTAATGATAATGTCCAAGGTCTCAAACTACTGTCCCTTTCAGTCTCGCCTGCCTCGTTATCTAGCCCAGCCTCCAAACAACTTGTCTGAAACATCCGACTGGCCATTGATGTCACTTGGCGAGATACTGATTCCAACAGATTGGACACTCTAGAAACCGGCTTGCGGACGTAACCTGTCATCTCAACGTCGGTATCCCAAGATGTGAGAAGACTTCATATGATAGGTGTGAAGAGTGCCGAGAAGGAAAAGGCTCAAAAACGCTATGCACTCGGTGACCAGGACAGCGGTTCCACGAGAGACGTGTGATAGTGTTTACGTATCTACATCTGCCTGTCAATAACGTGCCATACATCCTCGCGGGACGGATCTCGTCACAGACTGAGAGGTTTTCTGTGATATCTCGACACATTGCTGTTTACCTCCCGTTCGCGCTCTTTCTCGCGCACGATAGTCGTATGGGTATATGTACAGGTTTCATTTCAATAAGTTTGTACCGATGCTTGGGATCTCTATTAGTGTTTTTTTTTCTTTCTTTTTCCTTTTTGGGCAGGGGTTGATAATCAGCATGGATATTTGGAATGGTCTCTGCATTAACAATCCAGGGTCCAGAGGTCAGTATACATATATATACGATGCTCATCTCACTGAGTGCGGTACCCATTCTTTTGGCACAGCTGGATTCCCGCACCAGACGCATTGCGAAGTCTAAATCGTGGTTTCTGCTATGCACGGTGAACATCGGTGCGCCGTGTTGCACTTACGATTGTCAGTATACATACGATGCTCATCTCATCTCATTCTCGATCAGGATGCCTTGATGGGCATCCACTTACCCACAGTCGTCATACAGAGTGTACTCGTTGCTCTCCGTGCCGCTCAGCTATCTATCTATCTTGGGTTCTGAGTGTGCCCATTCTTTAGACCCGGCGGTATTGCATGTCAGTACATATACGATGCTCATCTCCATCTCACTGAGTGCGGTACCCTTTCTTTCGATGCAGCGGTATTCCCGTATTGCACGTCTTTCTACCACACAACATGTCGAGGGGTTTGAAGTGATCTTGCGTATTGTATCCGGGAAAAACACCGCGCATCTGAGCCACGTAGCTTGGGTAAAACAAGGCGATACGACAGCTTATCTAACCATCGATTGCCAATGGCCTGCATGCGGTAAGCACGATCTTAATGCAGGCTTCTGAACACATCAGTCTGTTTTATCGAGGCAGAGCGTGAAATACATCTTTTCTGCAGCGGCCACCCCTAAGGGATTCCGGTTGTATTGGGATGTGCATCCGAGTCGGGATGTCTACCCCTGATAGAGGGAGTATATCCCATCGTGGCATGGCGGCGAGGACGAGCCTTTGTGTGGTTGATAGAGGGGATGATCTTGATAGGACTATTTGGTTAGCACATTTGATATCGTCGATAAGGTACCTCTTGGGAATTGGCATTAGTTTTAATAAATCGTTCTGTCAGTAGATGGTGTAATCTACGCTATCGCTTCCGACATTTCCAGCTGCAACATCACCCTTGAGAAGCGATTCGACTATGAGGCCAGATCTCACAGATTGTACAAGATAAACAATGTTGTGATCAGCAACTGCCTTGCTCTGGTAGTCAGCTGTTCGGTCAAGGTAGTGTGCGATGAAAGGTAGAACAGGCGATCGTCATGATTTGCCAAGCAAGATCGTGACATGTTCGGTACAGAGCTGACATGATGTGAACTGACGGTCTTGTGCATCTGAGATTGCAGAGCGGATATGATTTACATCACTCGACTACCAACACTGTTGTCATCCACGGTCGTCTTCTGTCTGATTCTGACCTGATCTCTGATCGTCTTTGCTTCTGTCATCTTGTCCATCTCAGCCGGCGCAGTCCTCGGGCTCTGATGGGTGCCGGGTACTCTTGCCAATCTTGCCACCACAAGGTGACAGGGGTCTACTTGGCCTTGGTCTGACTGGACTAGTGGCGAGTCAGTCCGTTCCACCCTAGTCCATTTGTCATCGATGACTTGACAACACCATCCGCGCTAGGTAAGCGACTAATCGCCGTGAGATAGGGAGACTGAGAGGACGATTTTTGACCCCGACAATTTTCAAATGATTAGGAGATTGCATCTCGTCGCTCTCATTGATTCTTCGCCCGCTTTCTCGTTCTTTCCGCCTCATTGGCTTGATCATTGAGAAAATCTTCGCAGTCCGACTTGGCGAGAAGCAGAGCCCGTTTCTCACCGATTCGCACGACGAGAGCAGCGCGAAGGGCCGAATCTTGCTCCGTACTTATTGCTTCGAGGTCGTCCTGCCATCAGCTCGAGTGTAGGCTTCGTTGACCCACCTCCATGGAGCTCTGGTATCTACTTAACCTGTCGTTGATGACTTGCAAAAGCAGAGAAGAAGTGCTCTGGTTCGGTTCGCCGTCAGGTACATGGGACTTTTTGCGCGCCCGTCGCCAAAGGGAATCGCTGAGCAGAAGACTGGCGAACGCGTGAAACGCCGAGTCTACTCCGTCTGCGATATCGATACTGAAGGCGCTACACTCTAAGCTGGAATCTAGCAGTACACTTACTCGTCTTGGCCTTCCTCCAACCACCAGTCAACGCGCTCTGTCAAATCCATAGTCCCTCGCGATTCAGTGACAAAGTGTAGTATCCGATCGGCGCCAACAGTCGCCTCATCGAAGGGACTACCCCGTGGGAAGTCGGACAATAGGCCGCATTTCGCCAGCCGGTCCGTGATGGTCGTGTCCAGGGCACCTTCGTCGACGTAGCCATACTTTCTCAACAGTTCAGAGTTGGGTAGCTCCAAGTATGTGTTGAACTAGATGGTCAGTCGGTGCTCCGGACGGTACGCACAATCTGGGAGCCAGCACTTATGGCCTCGATGGATGTCATTGTGTACCCATCGTGCCCATCCTCAGATCCTGCCTCATCTGCGCCGTTGAAAAGACGCGCGTTGTTGCGATTGCTAGCAGCGTTTAGCGCATCGGCAATTGGTATCATCACCGGTATCTCCTCATCCGTCTCGTCGTCACTATCAGACGAGGTAGATCTGGCGTCGGTAATTTCTTTGGTGGCCTGAGCAGGTACGTTGAATGATCGACTGAGGATCCTCGAGCCTTGCACGTGGAAGGCATCGAGCGAATGGCATTCCTCTCCCTGATCGAAGACGTCGGGTCTGGCCTATCATCAGCAGACATCTCGAGTCAATGGCGCTAACCTTGATCAAAGGCTGTAGTACGTCGAAATAAAGCGCTTCTGCTTCTGCCCGCCCTACGCGATCTGGATCATAAGTTATGATAATCATGCTAGATATGTACCCACCTTCGATTTCCGTGCCCTTCAACTGAGACTTCGCTTCGTCAGACCAGAACATGGGAGTAGAGAATCGGGTGGGCATACTCGCTACCATGTTAGGTAGGTCAGCCTCCGAACGTACAGAGATACCACTTCCAGGGACTTTCATCTCGCGATGCTTCCCACATCATGACCAGGATGAGTTGCGACCAGCTGTTTAAGCCATCCCACTCAGCTTCAGCCAGCCGATCTTTGAGAGTCGAGGCATGAGCTGAGAGGATACACGACTCCGGAACCCGGAACATAGGACAATCTTCCTGGGACCGTCAGCGATGAAGCTTGCAGCACTTACTGGAAGATCTTGTAGGGCCACTGCGCTCAAGCCCATGCCAGGCAACTGCTTAAGGGCGAACTTTTCTTTGTCATACCATCCGCCCGCAGCTTCAAAGCCAGCGAGGAGAATGTCTGGGTTGTTGCTGGAGTATTCCATCACCGTTTCGGGGTTACACGAAGGTAATGTAGTGGCTGAAATTTCCACTTAAGTGAAAGGCGAGATGAGTTTTTACGTACGCTCGAAATCTGAAACGTTTGAGCATTACTGCATTCGACCTCAGGCCTCAAGTCTGACTACCACAAATAACCACTCTGAGTATTGGTACAGATATCTTACAGGGCCACACTATAAAGGACTACTGACTCCAACGGCTAGTGAGTCGCTCACTCCCAGTCGGAATCCTCATCGTCCGTTCTCGCGTTCTTTGCTGTCTCTGTCTTTCCTACTGGTGCCTTACTATCGCCCTGGACCTTCGCCGCCGCATCACTGATCACGTCGTAACTCTCTTCCGAAGAGTTGCGAGGGCTCGTCGCAGTCGACGGCATGGATGTAGGTTGTACGTCGACTGGAGGCGGGAGTTGCTCTTTGCTGTGGGACTTGGGAGTTGGTGGTTCGTCAGACTTGATTGCGGCAGGGGCTTCGGGCTCGTCGTCCCATGTGAAGTCCTCCTGTTCGGTCTGCTCGTGGGCTGTGGTATCAGTAAGCGGGCCAAATCGAAATCCCACCTCTCAATATTTGCTGTCGCTTCTCGTCCTCTTCCATAATGGTATCTCGGATATACAGGTATCTTTGCCAGAACTCATCATCTGTCATATGCTCCGGCACTGTCAAGATCAGCCACGAGATGGACATCATCACGTACCTACAGCCATCCGCACCGCTCCCACCATTCCTGCTTCCACCGCCATGTCCTCTTTCTGCGCGGGCCACTTGGCAGACAGCCAGCGTTCATATCGCTGCTGCTGCTCGGTGGGAGTAGATGGGGAGAGAGGGTCCACGAGGACAAGGTCCTTGTCTTCCCTCAGGCGAGCCAAAAGAGCGTCCTTTCTCGATCCCGCCAGAGCACGGCTCGAAGTGGAAGAGCGCAGTGTCTTCGGCCTGCTGTCGGTGGAAGGCTTATCGGCAGGTGTGCGGGAGGCAGGTTGAGTGACAATGGCATACCAGTCACTGCCATCCCAGCTCATACCACTTCCGCTGTCCCCTTGCTCTCCTGGAGGAACAACTTTGATAGCCTCGCTCATCCACTTCTCTGCGCCTTTACGCAATTGATCGCCTCGCTGCAAGTATTCCTCGGCAAGTTTCTCAGCTTGCTTGACGGATTGTTGGATGTTCTGCCTCGCATCGGCCAGACGCAGATTCCCCGCCAAGTGGTTGGTGAGGTCGGTGGCGTTTGCCAGCGCTGGGTTGTTCGCCGCGGCGGCCAGTGTAGATTGTAGCGTTGTTTGGAGATTGTGCTGTATTTGAGAGGTGGACGAGGTGAGACGATTCAGGAAGGACTCGTGGCTAGTTTCGGCAGCAGGGTCGCCGCCTGGCTTTGCCATCTTGCGGTCCTTCTCGGCCTGCTGCTCGGCAGCGAATTGTTCAGCGTCCTTGCTGACAATCTCCACCTTGGCAGTCCGCAATTGCTCGAAGTCGGCCTGCGCCTGGACGACAGTCTTGTCTAGATCGGCTTTGAAGCTGGATAGAGCCGTGACAGACTGATGACTTGAGCGTATGCGACTTAACAACACTCACCTGTTGCCTGACGCCTCCCCACCAGCTGCTCAGCGTGCCCATGACTTGTGCTACCTCCTGTTCGAGGTTCTCTCGCGAGACACCATATGGAGCGGCTCGAGCGCTTGGCTCAGATGAAGACGATGTTTGAACGACATGGTCGACAGGCAATGGCGCAGTATCGTCTGGGCTTGCAGAAGTTGGTGGAACGGACGATGGAGCTGGGGCCTTGTTGGGAGCGGAATCCTCGCTCGATGCCGCAGTGACACCCTGAAGGGATGCGGGGTCTGCTGCCTGCCCCATACTGACTTGTTTTACGTTGTAAGATACGAAGTATTGATTGAAGTTATTGATGGCCGTGTGAGAAGGTGTGAGCGTGCCGGTGCCCGCGACGGTTATTACGTACAGTCGCGAGATCTCGATTAGGCCAAGTTATCTCTATGCGAGCGAGCATCATATGGACATACAGACACATCAAAGCCTCCAAGCAGCCATGGCACCCCACTTAGTGCCCGAGTCTCTGCCCGACGAGACATTTTCACAGCGCCAGGAATATACGTACGAAGCAACGCAACTTTCGCAACCCCGCTTTGAAACGCAAAATACCCAGGGAACAGCTTTTGCCAATAGTCAGGTCGAGCCACGGCGCAAGTACTGTACGTACGGCAGTGAGGGTAGCACTGACTCATTAGGGGCCGTGTTGATCCCTACCAACTCGAAACATTCCATCCTGAAGATACCATGGACAAGGGCGTACATGCAGATTGGTCGCGGACCCCAGATGGTAGCCCGGAACGACGTCGTCATGAACGAGAAGAGGATATCCAATACACACTGTCGCATCACTCTCGGACTGCAAGGCGAGAATGGCAGTGAAGCTTCCTCTTCGGTTGTACAGAGCTGGAAGGAGGGAGAGGCTGAGCCTGATGTGTGGATCCAAGATCTCGGCAGCAGCAACGGCACATTTGTGAGTGTCTAGTATGCCGTCGCTTATCGCAAGGTCAACGGCGAAAGGGTTAAACCTCGCCGGATGCTGCAGCATGGGGATGAGATCTCGCTAGGACATGCTGCGACTCTCGACAATCATGATGTGCGATATATCTTCCGATCAGTCGGACGTCGCGGGGCAAGACTGGGTGGCAGCAGGTCCGGGTTAGAGGCCGTCGGAGAGGTCTACGAGCGGTACCAGCTGCTTGGCAGGTAAGAGATCGATGGTGACCATCTGCTTACAAGCAGGTTGGGTAAAGGATCTTTTGCCGATGTACATAAGGCTGTCGATGTTGAAACTGGTGACCTGCGTGCCATCAAGGTGAGTAAGCCGCGTAGCACAGCTGAAGACAGCAAATTGTGAAGCATCGTTTTGCCGGTAACCCGAAAACTCTAGAGCTGTTCCAGCGAGAGATACAGATATGTCAAAGACTGGAGCATGTGCGTGACCGATAGAGTTCCAGCTAATCGATAGGAGAATATATGTCGTCTTGTTGAGTGGTACGAAGACCCACAGCATATCTGTCTGGTGCTCGAATATGTGGATGGGGGCGATCTCCTCGACCATATTATGAACTACGCCGGCAGCGGTCTTTGTGAGTCGGAGACAAAGCTGGACTGATGGCAGCTGAGGAATATACTGCCCGGATATCTTTTCAAATTTGCAGTGCTATGGCCTATACCGTGGGTCTGCGTGTGAGCTGCGCTGACTTCAGCATTCACAGGGTGTGACGCACCGCGATTTGAAGCCAGAGGTGTGTGTTCTGCCGCATTAAGCTGATTTTAGAATATCCTTCTAACATTGGACACAGCGGAGAGCTTGGGCGTAGCCAAAATTGCCGACTTTGGGTTAGCAAAGATGGGTAGGTTCAGCAGTGACATGACTGACTCGGCCAGTAGAACAAGGCACTATGCTGAAATCAATGGTTGGCACTCCACAATACCTCGCTCCCGAGGTCATGATGCAGAGCAAACATAAGCCGGGCTACGAAAATAAGGTCGACTCGTGGTCAATAGGGATCATCATTTATAGGTGAGGCGAAAGTAGAAACCGGCTGATGTTAGCATGTTGACCAAAGCTCTACCTTTCGACGAGGACACCGAGATGCCAGTTGAGGTTGGTCTCACTGAGTGCTATGGACTGATCCTCAGCAACGTATAAAATTGCGATTCACCCAACCTTTCGATTCAAACCTGCTCCATGACTACGGAGTCAGTGCGCGAGGTAAGTCGATCAGTAAGCAGGACTGATGAAGGCATCGACTTTATTTCCGGACTGCTTGCCAAGGACCCCGAAGATCGACTGAGCATGCCGCAGGCTCTGGCACATCCCTGGCTGGCGACTCCTTCATCGCAAACGAACGAATCGCAAGTCAATCGGCTCGGTGGCGACTCCGTGTGGAGTATCGAGTCTTTCGATCCCCAGTACAGTCGCTCCGAGTTCGACGACGACCACGAAGAACGCTCTCGAACAAACTTCGAGAGTGACGGGATTCCCTCCGGATCTGACGGCTGGGAGCCACCAATGAGCAATCTGCAACTACACACTCCAGCGCGCATCGCGAGAGTCTCCCAATCCCTCCCTTCGCCGGCTCTCACCGCAGATCGCTCGGATGTAAAGCGAGACAATGGACACTTGTCGGACATGTCACCGCAAGAGGATGGGAAGGAGTTGCGGCGACCCAGAAAGTCGACGAGAATAGCTTGATACATGCTATAGCTTGATTGCGCAGAGTACATACAGGAGCTCCCTTCCTGCTCTGCGGCGCATGGTTATCTGGCATTAGCGGGCTTTGGCGGGTCAGCTTACCTCGGCCGCGAAGTTTTTATCCCGGAGCTTTTGTAGAATGTCTAGAGGACGATTTTGTTCGACCGCAACTAGGTAGAATCTTCCGCCGACCGCGAGGAAATGCTCAAGATCAGCTCGAGCTTCAAGTAGCACATACATTAAGTGACTGCAGAACGCGTTCTGTTACATCCATGCCGATTTGTCCACCGGCCCACGCGCCGCTGATGTCTCTGTCAACCTGTGAAAGCGAGGCTCTGTCAATCAGCTGAGTTGCAGCAAGACTCACTCAGCTGTGGTCGTTGGCACGTATGGAGGATTGAACATAAGCACAGCGACCTTTCCGCCTAGTCGCTGGTAGTACGGGTCGAGTAGGTTACACCGTACCATATCTATCTCGACCTGAACGTCAGTGCCCACTCAGACAGCGACTTACATTATTGATGACACTTGTCCTGACGGTAGCGGAGCAAGCAAAATTATTGATGTCCGTGGTGTACAGATTTGTCTTTACGGGATACAGCAATTGTCCGAGGAAGGTGGAGACTACGCCAGAGCCTGAGCTGGCTGTCAGAAAGACATCAATGATGGCCTACCCGATCTCTACACAGATGTCAGGTTTCAGCGCGCGAAGAATGTCTGCATCTTGCTCGAGTGCGTCGAGGAGGACGAAGGAGTCCTCTTTGTAATGAGCTATGCTTGTGCTATGACATACCGGCAGGCTCGTATACGTGCTCATAATCATCCTCGGTGAGGTGAGCGATATGTGGTGTCTTCATGTGGTTGGTACATGTATAAGTATGATTCATGCATTAAGTTTTGTCTGGTGAAACACCTCCACATTCCGTGCCTGAATGGTAGTGAACTGGATACACATTGACGTCTAGCTGTCTACCAGTGGTCCGGCTCATCTACCCAATCGCCTTGTTGGCGCAGATCCCGTTCTCTCGCCCTGAGCTCCCGATAACCCCGCCATCTACTTTCAACGCCCGGCAAGTCATTCCTATATACCCCCAACTCGCGCCTCAGATCCCCAAGTCCCTGTTCCCATCGCTTCTCCCAGTATACCCCTACTAAGCTCTTCCCTTCGCGACCAACCCGCAACGCCCATGGTGCCCAATCCTTCAACCACACTGCTCGCCTGGCGTTCGTCAGGCGGAGAGGTCCGAAAGCTGAAGATAGACCGGCAACAGGCAGAGACATGTTGCTAAGCTCGACGACTTTTAGGCTGAGCTCGTGGGGCAGTGTCGGGGGGAGGGAGAATAATGTGTGGTATAGATCGTGGGTTTGTCGATAGCGCAGCATAGTGTACGCCAATGTCGGCGAGTCGATGTATCGGACCTGCACATCAGCGCAACTTCGTTGGATCTCACCTTTTCCCTTGCATCGGGAGTCAAGTTGTTCTCGGTCAACCACTCGACGTACTCCCTTCCCAGTGTTCCGCGGCGTAGTTGCCGCAGATGGTCGAGATTGACGGTCTTTGTGGATACGATCGGACGGTCGCGCATGATCTGTCTACCTTCGGGGTGCGCTATTGTGGCAGCGTGTAGGGAGGGAAGAAATGTAGATGCCGTAGATTCGGACAGTGTCGCAACGAGGTCTGTCGTTAGCGTAGCCCAAAGTTTGACTTGCCTCCTCGGGATGTGGCGACTCCAACAACACCACTGCCAACTGCTAAGAGGGCGTTTTGAGCCCGACCTAAAGGTACGTGATCCGGATAGTTGGCGTATCGCCGAACGAGCGTGGCAAGCGGTGCAAAGGTGCGAATGTGCGGCCGACGCCCGAGCCCCACCGCCAGGGCGACCATCTGGTCGTAGACCAATGCTCGACGTGGCGATTCGTGCCCCTGTCGACTGCCGATCCGGTACAGCCCGCTCGTTGGCGCAGGTGGACTCAGAGTCGCCTCAACTGACGAGCTGCTGGTCCGACGTGCTGACATGGGATTACTTGCCCGTCGTGCTTTTTCTTGTAGCCTCAAAGCTCGAGGTGCGGTGGGTGTCAAGGAGGAGGGGATCTTCTGAGGGCCGACAGAAAGGGTAAGATTGGCAAGTCTAGATGACAGGTCGCTTTTGGGAGTGCTAGGTGGGAGGTTTGTACGGAGAGCAGCGTAAGCCCCTAAGATCGCGTCCGTTCCGCCTATTTGCTCCACGGGGATGGCGCGGAGGAAGGTCAGGGCACGGACAAAGTCGACGTCGTCTGACGCATCCCAGAGTCCCTTTATGGTAGTCGAGCGAAAGAGATGCTTCTTACTTGCGAGAAGTATAGCACAGCTCAGATCCGTCAGGGTATCGACGGTGTCCGGAGCCGCGAAGATCACGTCCCAGAGAGGAAGGAGCGCGTCTGGAGGTAGATCGGCGGACAGGATACTGGCCAACCAGCGAAAGGTGTAGAGGGGAGTGGCAGGATCCAGATCGTGCTCTAAGAGGATGGAATGCAGGTGTTCATCTGCCCATTTCAAGCGACAGCCGACGGTATCGAGACATCGCGTGGTGTCTAGGTGGACGGGAGAAGTGCGCTCGAGAATAGCCTGCATCGCGCAGAAGACTTCTTCCTCCGCAAAGGTCGATGGTGTCGTGGCATTGTTGGCTTGGGCGTATATGAGGTAAAGGGGTGCAAGGATGGAGACGAAGGCTGGATCGTATTTGGATGCGAGAGAGAGGACCGCCAATACTCTGATAATCACCTCGAGGTGAGAATCATGCTGGGATGGGGATGGATTTGTGGATAACAGGGTCGATGAATCGTCCGCGTTGATAGAGAGTGTGATACTAGGAGTTGTGTTGTCTTTGATACGGTCAAAGATGAGCCGGCGGCTGGGCAGGCTGGGACCGCTGGCGTCGGAGTCCGAGTCAGAGTCGTTCGCTCGTGAGTGCATCCGGGATGAACGGCGAGGATGACTCCGCCGTTTGAGAATGGGATAGGATGTGGTAAGCCGTTCAACATCGGCCTTGATGCAATTGATGCTGTCTACATCGGTCGAGGCGAGATTATCGACTAGGCTCTGGATGTCAGCGACGATGCTTTGTCACTCACGTAGTAGTGATTTGTCTGCTGGCGTTTGACTCTCTTCCACTCTCCTTGATCTACTGGCAGGACGCCCAGCAATACGTTGTACAGCAAAGGCCGAAGCTGTGATGGTTCATCCGGGATACCTGAGGTCAGGGTTGCAATTGTCAGAACGTACCCTCAGTGCAGAGAGATCGAAGCTCTTCAAGATCAATGACGTCTGATGCTACTACAGCTTCAAAGGCATGCTTTCTGCGAGCTTAGCTAGGGTCGCCAAATGTACTTACCGAGAGAGCTGCATCTTGAGTACTGAGTCTTGACTAAGTTGAGCGTGATGGAGGAATGTGAATTTGTATGCATCGTACATCAATCATGTCACTGCGTCAGAAGCTAATCCGGTCTCTACGTTCAGCTCCCAGAGCAGTCCGCCACAATCACATCCCCGCTCGTCCAGCTCTTGATCTCCCACTCCACATCACACCCCCCAACACTGCGCGCATAAAGGAGAGCGCAAAGTCTATTCCAGATTCGTCGTTAACGGATGATTCGCTAATCCGTATGTATGACACCCTGGCCCACGCTCATGACTAGAACCTATTACATGGGAGGACACACGAATGGCCTTTCTGGCGAATGGGGTCCTTGTCTTCCGAGGAGAGCAATCCGATCCCATCTCCTTCCAACGACTGCGCGACAATTGCCGGTGTAGCCGGTGCGTCGACTCCTCCACACGACAGAAGCTCCGCACCAGCGGTTCGTCGTCGTCTGTGAGGCTCTCCAAAGCTGTCAAAGGCTTTGACGTTGCGGGGGCGAGCGGAGTCCATGTCGCTTGGTCCGACTCTCATTCCTCCTTCTACACCGAGCAAGCCCTGCGTGACATGGTCGGCTATAACAATACGCACACCAATGTCAACCATCACTTCAAACGTCGACTATGGGATCGGGAGGCCCTCGAGTCGAGCAATCTGAGGATGCGTTATGAGGAAGTCGACATGCTGGAGATGCTTCGGCAAGTACAGGTGTACGGGCTAGTCATCATCTCGGGGGTACCTACGGAACGGACGAGCGACAAGGACTGCGAGCTAAGGGCGTTTATGTCCAAGATCGGCGAGATTCGCAACACTTTCTACGGCGAGACATGGGACGTCAAGAGCGTCGTCAATAGCAAGAATGTGGCGTACACCAGTCAGGATTTAGGACTGCACATGGATTTATTGTAGGTCGTTCTAGGAGCTCGCTGACGTAGATACTTTTCATCCCCTCCTCGTTTCCAAGCCCTCCACTGTCTTCGCAACCGCGCTGAAGGAGGATCGTCCTACTTCGTGGACGCCTTCCACACTGCTCGGCACATCCAGCACACGGATCACGCTACCACATCTACCCTTGCCAAATACCCTGTCACTTTCGAATACGATAACGACGGTCACTACCTCACTTGTCGTCATTTCGTAATGAATCAGCTCGATTCACTCCGAAGTCATGTCAATTGGAGTCCGCCCTTCCAAGGGATGATGCCGCGTGTCGCACCTCCCCGTTTTTCCCCCAAGCAGGCGTTGAAGGCGGAACAAGAGTTGTATGATGCTCTGGCGAAGTTTGAGGCAGCGTTGGGTCGTCCGGAAGGTCAGTATGAGTTCACGATGGAAGAGGGGGATCTGGTCTTTTTTGACAACCGGCGCGTGCTGCATGCGAGACGGGCATTCGGGGCGGGAGAACGGTGGCTGAAGGGTTGTTATCTGGATGGCGAGGTGGTGTGGGATAGGCTGGCCACTTTGCAGTAGGTTGGGTTAGGATCCTGCGGGGATTCACACGACTTTGCTCACTCTACTTACCCCTGCTGGATTTCGCACGATTTGCTTTCGCTCAATCTGCCCTGCGCATCTGAGCTACTACTCTGCTCTGGTTCTAGACAAAAAGTGACCCGGGTCTCTGGAGGATTCCACACTATAGGTGCACTCATCGCTCACTCCTCACCCTGCTGGACCCTGGACAACAGAGCACTGACACCTACCCCTGCCGGATTCTACATGGCGCATTTCTTGTGTCCCTACCCCTACGTGATTCTGCACTATCCTCTGCTTCTTCCCCTGCAGGGTTCTACGTGGTTGTGCTCATCGTACAGCGACGTTTACAAGGTGCTTTTCTTCTTCCGATCAAGGAGTGGCTTGCGTCGAGCCTAGGTCCAAGCTCAACTCCGCGCTCAGCGCGGGACATTCGACTTCCTTCTTCGGATCGTCTCTTCCCTACTTCACACTTCTCCAGTCACAATGGGCTATGTCTCGCGATGGAACCTCGCCGCTACCACCCTGGACAGTATCAACGGCGCCCACCCGTACCGCAACGAGGACAATATGAACACAGTCGAGGCGCTGATCGGCAAAGGCAATTGGACTGCGCCCGACTACACTGTTGACCCCGATTCTAACCCGAACAAGATGCACATATTTGGAGCGACGGAGGTCATACCCCCTCTCAATTTCGCCAGCACCAAGGCTCGACCGGCAGCATACAAGGCGCAGCTCGCTCAAACGAAAGTATTTGCCGCTCACACTTGGACGTGAGTCTTGACCCGAATTTACAGGACAAGCTGACGTTCAGGTTGGATAGAATGACCTGCCACAAGAAGCAGGCCATGTTCAGCAAGTACACCGTCGAGAAGAAGGGAAACATGGTGGTCTGCAAGTGGGGCAAGTGCGTAGATTGTGATGGGACCAAGAAACGCTGTGAAGGCGAGGGAGCAGAGACGATCACCGAGGATGAGATATATACCATGCAACAAGGGAGGCATATCGAATGGAGGGAAGCCCAAGCTGTAAGCTCTACCATCGTCTCGGCTGATTGTCAGATCTGTTTCAGGATCATTGGCCCCTACATGTTCCCTCGAGACGTTTCAGACTGGACGGCCCCTCACACTGCGCCAATCCTACCCGAAAACCCTTCCCCAGTTGAATGGTTCACGCAAATCCCCGAAGCTCACCTTTCGCCTTCTCTCATCACGGCGTTCACGCAAAGTGCCGAGACCCACGAAAGACTTCAGAAGCTACAGGCACTCTCCGACAAGCGAGCCCTGCAGCGGGAGCAAGCTCGAGCGACTACCCCCGCACCGGATCCACAGGCGAGCTCCGACAAGCAAGCAAGCACCCGCGCTCTGGCAAGCTCGACAGACTCAACCTTCGGTCTGGCGGCCGTACCTGCCCTCAAGAAGGCGAAGACTTCCGCGTCAGCCAATCCCAACTTCAAACGATACAAGCGAAACGAGCGAAGCGAGGCTATGTGACTACGTAATGTAGTTTTCGCTGAGGGTTTGGAGGTACATTATTTGTTAGGAAGATTTCCGTAAGGGTGGGTTAGAGAGGAGCCGAGATGTGGTGAGAAATCACGTAGGGGTCAGAGAGGAGCGTAGATGTCATGTAGAAGCTCGTAGGTGTCCAGTGAAGAGCCGAGATGTCGTGTGAGTCACAGAGGACCCGAGATGTTATGCACATTCCCATACGGGTCAGTGAGAAGTGCACTTGTCATGTAGGATCTCGTAGGGGTCAGTCAACACACACCCAAGTCTTCTCAAAGTAGACTTCCTGTTTGCGCAGGGGTGCCTATCAGCATATCAGGGCGAGCGACATCCAGAATGTGATGTGAATTTCTAAAATCCTGCAGGGGGTGAAGATGAGAGCAGTAGTTATGTGGAGTCCAGCACGCCTAGTTGGGGAGGGGCAATGTTGTATATAATTGTACAGCAGGGGTGAGGCAAGTACGCGTGTAATGTTAGCCCGCGGTAGCTGGAGTCTTGCTCATATAGCAAGAATAGAGGTGAGGTTGGGGACATGCCATGTAGAGCCCCGGTAACAGGAGTTTTGCCTGAGTGGAAGAGCGCGTCACTTGTCATGTATCATCCCGCAGGGGGGCAGTAAGCTAGCCTGAGTGACGAGCCGTAAGGCAGTGACCCGCGGTAGTTGGAGTCCTGCCTGAGTAGGGAGGTCCGAGGGTAGAGACAGTGTGGGGTAAGATTCTGCAGGGGTAAGTTGGGTACTGATAGGGTGCAGAGTGGGCCCGCGAGAGTCGGAGCAGAAGTCAGGAGTAGAGGCAACATGTGGTGTAGAATCCAGCAGGGCTAGGGTTGAGGAGGGGTGTAGGGAATGCCCGCGATAGGTGAAGTCCTGCCTAGGTGGATGAGTAGCCACAATGTAGGGTAAAATCCCGTAGGGGAAGAGGACAGAGTTGATATCTAAACCGCGGTAGTTGGAGTATTGTCAAGGCCACAGTGTAGAAGCCCGAGGGAGGAGGCAGAGAGTAGAGGGCATGTCGCTCATAGCCCTTAAACTTCACACCTAGACGTGAAAAAGTGTAGAATCCAGCAGGGTGTCAAGTGTTGCCTAAGAGAACAAAATACATCCCTAACACCCAACTGGTTTCTCAATAGTCTCCGCCTTGGGTGATAGTCCCGCCGGTCTGAGCGACATGTCGCCATTCCTCATCACACTCAAGAGGAAGTTGATAAACCTCTGCCCGTATGTATCTGGATCGGTACAAGATATGGTTTGCTAAAATCAGCCTTGATCATTCCACGACTCACCCTGTCCTCCGTCATACTCTTCCAGAAATGCTCAAGCTTCTTCGCAGTGTTGTAAGGAGTGCAGATATCGATGACTCCGAGGTAGTAGATAGCGTCTAGATTTTGGTTCGCCTCATCGGTCGCGCGCATACCGCCCTCGTCTTGGTAGAATAAGAAGTGTTTCCGATCTGCCGAATCCTCGTTTGGTAATTGAGCAATGTCAACATTCTGCGGATCAGACCGCTTGACAGCCTTGCGCATGTCGTGCGCTTGGCCTTTGAGCGTTGTTCGGCGTTGCAACTCGGGCTAAACATCAGCAAGGCCAAAGAAGTACTCACATGAAAGACCGTAAGCTGATTCTCTCTGAGATTATCCTTATTTCCCCTCTCCATGTTATGTATACCAACCAGCAGCGAATAATCCATCACCTTCATCTTCCTCAAAAACTCCATGTCGCGCCGAAGCTGCTCAGATAGCAAAGCGCGCTTTTCTGGTCCGAAAGCAAGAGTACGGCCCCGGGTTACCCAGTTGACATCCTTCAATACTGCCCGAGGGTTCTTCAGCGCCTTGTCTTCTGGGTATTCGCGCCCAAAGGCCGATCCCTTCAAATCGAATGTTTCGTGTATATCACGATGGGGAGGGAAGAGATTGTTCATGATGAGGAAGTGGATTTTCCGGCCGCGAGGTAGTTTCACTCGGTGCAAGCCGTAGAAGCGGGATAATAGGGTGTGGGGATTGTTGATGACGTGCTGATGGTAATCTTTGAGTATAGATCGAAGGAATTTATGCTCCGAATGTGCAATGGTTTTGATAATGAAGCGATAGTCGCGGGAAAAGTAGAAGAATGAACCGGATTTACCGGGTGACCCGAGTTCCGAGAGGATATATTTGGCCGTGAGACTGAGGAGGTAATCGGCGGGATCTAGATGGAAGTGTTCTTCCCGAAGGTCTCTAAAGATCCACGGGGCGTAATCTTTGAATTTGAAATCGTATCGAGCGGAGGGAGTGAGTTCGTTGCCGACACTGATATCAGCGAGGCACTCTGCTAAACTTACATGTCGAATGAGTATTTGTGACGCGCTAGGTAATCCTCGTCGGTGAGAGGCCGCTTGACCTTCGCCTGGCATCTAGACACCTGGCGTCAGCTTAGCATCACTGCAACTCACTCCTATTCGAATCCCAGTCAACATATTGTACATGAGGACGAAATTGACATGATCCTCCCCGATGATATTCCCCACCATCGCCTTGACCTCCTGCGTTTCCTTCGGCTCGGCATTGGCTTTTTTCTGCCGCCGTTCTAGACGTTCCTTTCGAATCGCTTCCGCTTGTGCGATGATGTCCGAGTCAAGGGCTTGGCCATCAAGACCGGGAACAGGTGTTTGCGAACGCGCTGGTTGGGGCAACGTAGGGCTAAGTGAGGGAGCGGTAGTTGTTGAACGTCGGGCGACCTTTGCTGGAGCTGGAGGAGACGCTTGCTCCCTAGCTGGCGCCAGTCTCCCACTCCGTACAATAGCCAAAGAGCCTGTACGTGTGGAGCCATTTGAAAGGCGTCTAGTGGGTTGGGGAGGTAATTCAGCCGCAGGTGCGATGTCGACAGGTTCGTGGGTAAGAGTGTTGGAGATGATATAAGAATCATCTTCTATGCTCAGTGGTGGACTTGGCGGTGGTCCCTGCATAACCGGACCGGTCTTGTGAAGGACGCTCATCCGCACCGTATCTGTGGATACTTTCGTAATGCGCACAGGCGCTTCGCCGTTAACGACCTGGACTTTTCTGACAATATCAATAAAGTCTGGGTCGTCGGTGTCATTGACAAGCGCCTCGAGATGCGGTGGGAGAGGCGGGAGGGGACCTCCGTCTCCTGTCGGATGTGAGAGGTAGTGAAAGGGGTTTACTTTCGGCGATTTAGGTTCTGACAATTAGCTGTGCACGTATAAGGATGACTCACCATAGCGCATGCCCGTCCAATCTCCGTCCTCTTGTAGCCTAGCCTGAGCATCTTTGGAGCTTTCTGCTGCCATGGGTGGGAGTTCAGATTGTATGATGGTCGTCATGTCGTGTGCTGATTAGGAAAAGGGTTTAAGACGGGATGTGAGACAGCCAAGATGCGAGTGAAACCGGTGTAAGGCTGAGCGGAGATGGGTGAAGGAAGGGGCGAAGGGAGCTGTCTAATCTACGTAGCGGAGAGTAAGGGTGACAGTAGGCAGTACAGGGATATTACAAGCAGAGTCCAGACGTCCAGACAGATGAAGATAAACACTTATTTAGCTAGGCAGCGATCAACATCATGCATAAGGGCTGCGGGCTTTACGTCACCCTCCTCACGTAAAGTTTTAGGCGCGTTACGTAAATCTCATGGTTGGGCCAAAATCTTCTCTGGCCCTTACTCTTCTTTGCCTTCTTTACAATTCACTCCCAATGTAAGTCTGAATCCTCTCCCCCTCCCCTCCCCTTGTCAATGATGAAGCGCACTGGGCACTTATCAAGAAAATGATTAGTCGCATTTATCTACTCTCGCAGGGTAGAGCGAGCCTAGAAAACTCGCTACTGAGACACAATCCATAATCGTCAAACTCGTCTAGACCCAGCTGACAGCGCAGATGGATACTCCAACCGATGTTGCCCGTATATTTGCGGATTTACAGACTGCCATTTCAGCCACTTCCACAGCATGCAAACCATTATTGAGCCAGTGAGCCACTTAAATTAGTTTACATTAGAATGAGCTGAGCCTTAGAGCGCAAAACTCCGACACTACTCTGGACATGAGTGAAGGCATCTCTTTACTACTCGTTCGACCTCAACTCCTCTTGTCCTCGCTGCATTCCCTCATCATTATGACCGCTCTTCGAGTCGCCGGCGTATCAACCGATGTCGAGGTTGACGATCTGTCCCTGTCTGTCGCACGATCGGCGTTGGACCAGGAATCCGTCGTACGCCACGTGGCCCAAGAGCTGGCAGTGAACCAGGAGGTGTTTGACAAGGTCCGAGGACTGGAGTCAAAGCTGGAATATCAAATAAAGAAGCTCGTAGGGCTGGCAGAGGCGGCCGACAAGCAGGTCACACAGGAGGAGCCAGAGAATGGTAAGTACTTAAAAGGCATTGCTAACTCTCAGACCTGCTATCGTTCAGACCCAACCCCTCAGCTCTGCTAAAAGCAAAAGCACCTCGCAAAGCCAACGCCGAGGGATCGGAACTATACCGACCTCCGCGAGTGGCAGCTGTGCCATACGAAGAGGGAAGCAAGCGAAAGGAACGCCGAGCACCAGCTCTCCTGTCAGAGTTTGCCGACACCCTTGGCTTTGCCCCCATTATGGAAACCACCAGCGGTCTCTCCACCCGTCCCGTAATCGCTGGGGGTGCCTCGAACTCCATCTCAGCTAAGCGTGCTGCCGAACTGCAGCGCATGGACCAATTCGAAGAGGAGAATATGACTCGTCTTGTCACGAACAAACGGGATGCAAAACGGCGGCGAGATGATGAGGAGGCATTGGCGTTGGGCTACGGAGTGGGTGGACCGGCGCGGAGCAGGGGGAGGAGGCAGAATGGCCTGGATGCTGAGCTGGAGGGTGTGCTAGGAGAGCGGCGGTCTAAGGGAGTCTGGGACGGCATGAAGAGTTTGGGTCAGAGAGGATCAGCGCTCGAGAGGGGCAAGGGGAGCGAAACAGCCAAGCCAAGAGAGAAGAAAGCGAGGTTTGACAAGGAGATGGGTAGGAAGCGTAGATAGCATGCGATGTCACAAACGGCGTCTCCTGCTTAATTCCCCCGGAACCTCGAGTTTCCCCACTTTGTCACGTCCGACGCGTCGACCCAGATGTTGTTGTTGTACACGTATCATGCCGCCCGCAACCCCATCTAGGCACATTTCACGCGGGTCAGTGACAGACACGGACCCAGACACACCGCCTTCACATTACTATCTAGCCTCTGAGGAGACGCCCCCCCGGGCCGGACCATCTCGCTTGGACATTGACCACACCCCGAACTTTCCAATACAAGATGGCGAACACCCGAGCGGCTCCTCGTCAAGCTACGAGTCCGGTACCTCCTTCAATGACGAGCTGGATGTCTTGGATGAGGATGATGATCTCGAGGGGGTGATATTCGATCATGACGATGAGGATGACGCGGGGAGACCACTAGTATCCCGGCGTCGGCGCCGGCGATGGGACGGAAACGAGCAAAAGGATGAGACTGGTCTGATTGAGGTAGGTCATCTTGCGATGGTGCTAAGTTCAGCTTGTCCCTCCTTTACTGCTTGCCCATCCACTTCCACTACTCCCACTCCTCGCTACTCTCCCATATAATTTTCTGCCAGGCGGAGTCGTGGTATTCATTCCAGTCATCTGCGTGTTGGCAGCTCTATCAGCTTGCGCCCATATAGTCATTGTCTACTTGGCTTGGTGCGTAATACCTTGACAGTGCTAACCCGGAGGTATCTCAAAGTTCACAGCTTCGAAGAAGTCTTTGCTGCGGTCACCAAAGGCAAATACGGAGCATGGGCAGCACGGTGTGCCGTGCTAGTGTCAATCATCGGGTTGGTGACGAGCTGGATAGGGAGTGAGTCCTACAACGACAGAGCTGATTCAGCCTTGTATCCTTTGATCGAGCCAGTCATCCAGACCTATCTCCCCGACCTACAATCTTCCGTCAGCTGGACAGTCGCCCTCTCGACCTTGGTAAGTTACCTCTGAGGTTTTGCTAACTGCAGATCTTGCCTTCCCTCTTTCCCACAAAGTTAAATCGAAAGATAGCGCCGATAGTGCTAGCCCTTTGCTTACCCATCGTAGCATTCCTGGTCATTGGCCGGACTGTTGAGATCAAGAAAGCGGCGGAGGAGGCGGGAGAAGAGCTGGCGAAAAGGGCGCTCGGAGTCAGCAGTGGGGTAGGGACAGGAATCAGTAAGTCTACTCAGCGAACCGTCTAACCCCAGCCACCCTCATTACATTCTTCTCACCACACATCAACACTCTGTCGATTCACTCTCACCTCGACCGAAACAAGCGGTCGTCTTTCCCCATCCCCTGCTTGGCAACTTCGGTTTCGTTACTAGCTTTGTCTCTCCCTCTCGCCTTGGTACCATACTACCTCTTGCCGAATCTACCAGACGGTCCTGGTCCCTCCCCTGCTGGAGTGTTCTCCCGCCTTCCTCTCAACGATGGCTGGGTCAATCTCGCCCGCGTTCTCATGTGTGCCATCGCCATCGGGACCTGTAACATCTGGATCCTGCGAGGGCGTGATTCAATCCTAGCTGCAATGGGAGTGGAGCGAGGGGAGCGGCAACGAGCAGGCCGATGGGTTGGCTTTGTCATATGGCTGGTCGTGGTCGGTTTTGCTTGTCTTGGCGGCGCGGTAGCGGAATGTGCAAAGTTGTTAGGTATACTGGCGACTTTAGCTGTATCGTGGTTTCTGCCTTGTAAGTACGCTCCTGGTCAACATTGACATCAGCCCTATTCTTCATAATCACGTTCCACGTCCGATCTCCCCTCGCCATCGTCTTTCCTTCCAAACACCCGCCTACCGAGGTGGAAGTCAGCCGCTCGCATTCTCGTACAAACAGCACCAACGACCCATCGATGGACGTCCTGTTGGCGCGGAAAGAGAGGCAATTGCAAAAGCGTCGAACGGGGCGGCGATTGTGGCAGGACCTGATCGTGTATGTTGGAATTTTACCAGTCGGCGGGCTGGGCATGCTGTGGACTTTTGGGAATCTGATAGGCGTTTGGTGATGCATTCATGACCACTCGGCGTGCCCCTGGACCGCCTCCGCCGCTGCGACTGCTTGCTCTCCCCATTGCCTCGGAACACCGCAGTCCTCTAATGCTGCAATTAGGCCTCTTTCCTGGGTAGCGCTCATCAACGCCGCCTCTTCCTCCTCGGACCGGACCAGCAGCATGCCGGCGTAAGCTAGCGAATTGAGCTCGAGCGATGTCGAAGGGAGGGGATATGAAGGGGCCGAGCGAGGCACCAAATGTATATGATCCCTAATGTCAGCTGGTCCCTTCGTCGCACTCACAGTGTCATCATCAAATTCCACCCTGCCTGCTTTCCGTTCCCTCGCCTGACCGCATCAATTCCCAAATCCAGACACTGCATGAGTGCCGGCGCTAGCGCATCGACCAGCTTCTCCTCATCATCACCCTCAAGAGGAAGCTTGAGTCCGGGGAAGGCAAGCGGGTGGGCAATGTGAAGGTATGGTAAATTAGGGTGAACTCTCGCTCGATCCGTCCTGTCGAAATTGAACTCCCTCGCCCACTCCTCCAGCGGCAAGGTGCCCTGGATTTCGATGAACTGGAGATGGCGCCAGGTTTGACTAGCACCGGCGCCTGGTCCTCCGTTATAGAAAGCCAAGAGTTTCCTAGGTCGAGTAGGATGTCTCGACGCGGCAACGAGGATTAGGTAGGCCAAGGCCAGCTGGTGTGGTGTAGGTGGGAGGGACTGGGGTTGCTCGGTAGGCGTTGTCAATAAGATGTGCTCCGGGAGCAGCGAGTACTTGTTGAGCTGGCGTCAGCTGAGCCTCACCGCGTACATACCAAGATGGACATGCCCTCTTCTCCCTCCAACCCTTTCAGACATCCAACGTATAATTCAGGGATGTAAGGCGGGCGGAATGGTTCGCTCTTCTCGGTCTTTTGTCGCTTGACATTCACAGCAGCGAGCGCTTCATCTTTCGCCTTGGCCTTATCTTGTAGCGCAGGGCACAGTCTGACGTTGAACTGGGATCAGCGGGGTTGATGCCACTCCTCACCCTTCGACCATTGGAGGTGACGTCTTTGGTACTACTGTCGAAGAATAGGAGCTCTCCGCTCTGTCGAGCCTCGCTGAATTTCGCAGGGAGAAGGGAGAGGAGATCTGTGATGGAGGAGGGCTCTGTGGGATGCGCCATGATGTATGAACGAGGAGTTGGTTGAGATTGTCGGGCACAATGAGCCGACTTTAGGTCAATGTACGATGGCGTCGAATGAACGCGTAGTGGTGCAAGCTTAGCGCGTATCGAGCAGAGATGACAGACGTGTCTGAGAGCCATGCGAATTGTACCAGATCTATATAACAATTCTGACGTTTAGTTGAATTGCGAAATGAGAATGACCCAAGAATATTAGGGGGCGCGAATCAGACATCGGCAGCGCCGACAACTGAGAACGCATAGTGTGCAAGGCGTGCTTGAAATCGACACCCCTGCGAACCGATTTCGCAGACTGTAAGGCATCCCGTCCAGCAGATTCCCGCCAGAACAAACTCCTGACCAAATCGTGACCAATCTCATACATGCCCTCAATCCTATCCCTAGTTGGTGTCGACAGTCTTGCCGGCGGTACCACGGAGCAGACCAGTTCGGCGAGCACTGACAGTCAGCATGAGTATAGAATTGAGCCGCAAAAAAGACTAACGCAATGAGACCAGCTTTTTGACCGGCCGGTGCGTCCCGGGCCATGGTCGAGGCGTGACCAATGTGCTGGTGGTTACCACCACCGTGGGGATGGTCGACGGGGTTCATAGCCACACCACGAGTACCTGTTTGTAAGCTACAGTCTTACTTCTCCAACAATAGACTTACGGGGCCAAGAGTTCCTCTTCGCTCGCATGGCGTGGAACTTCCTACCAGCCTTCAAGAAGGGCTTGTCAACACGTCCACCACCAGCGACGATACCGACGGTCGCACGGCATCGGCTGGGGATGACCGCCTTGGTTCCGGATGGTAGCCTGACTCGTGTCTTTCCGTCCTCGCCGTGACCGATAACAGTGGCGTAGTTTCCGGATGTCCGGGCCAACGCTCCCCTGTCACCAATCTTCTCCTCGACGTTGCAAACGATGGTACCTTCGGGGCACTGGGAAATGGGGAGGACGTTGCCGACGTTGAGGGTGGCCTTCTTGCCGCAGTAGATGAACGATCCGGTGGAAAGTCCCTCAGCAGCGATGAAGGTCTCCCGACGGAGCTTGTAGCGGTAAGGGTCACGGAAAACGACGACGGCGAGGGGTGCACCTCTGACAGATCAGCTTGGTCCACGAACTACCTCTGGTCGACATTCCAAAATCCGCCATAACTTCCTCCTTGCCGAACATCTGTCCTTCCAATCCATCGCTCCCAATCAAATCCTCAACTCACCGTCCAGCGTCGTGGATGATCTCCCTAACAACACCCCGGATGTAACCGTTCTTCTCGGCAAAGTCGAGATTCCTCAACTTTGCGGGGTTTTTGTTGTGGTGGGTGTGGGACTTGAAGATCCCGCCCGACTGCCTCTGTGCTCGGATAACTCGCTGTCATTGTCAGCTGACGTCTGTATGTTATAGTGATGTGATTTACACCCATGGCTGTTCGATTGCTTGATGAATAGAGTCAAGACGAAATCAGCCTCTGCCAATCTATGCACTCGCGCTCAATTCGACACTCTGTCTAAAACCATGTGGCGGAAGCAACCGCTGGATGCCGTAAGCACTCCCCCAGGAGATATCGCCGAAAGCATTGTGGCACTTCTCATCGGCGATATGCTAATCGCCGACAACTTCGCATTTGACGCATTCTTAATGCTTTTTGGTCCACCCGGTAAAACATCGGTCCGACGTATCGGCTTTCATCTCAGGGACTACTCTACATCGCTCTTGCCATCTCCCTCCTCACTCGCCGCCTTCTCAGACTTCTGCAAATAACCTCCCAGCTTCTTCACTCCACCCAAATTCAGCCGTATCTTCTTGCCCACTTCCTCCTTGACTCCCAAACTCTTCTCCTTGTCCTTATCCTTTTGCTTTAAAGATGAGAACCACCCTTCTTTGGCTGGCTCGACATCAACTTTGCCTCCACCCATCGCCCCTGCTTTGACCAACAGTCCAGCAAAACCCTCTTCATCCTCTTCCTCCCGCTGCCGCTTCTGGCGCATCCTGACTGCCACATCCCCCAAATCCTCCGCCAATTCCTCTGTAGATGCTACCTCTGGCCGTGGTGATGGCGCACCGGACGATCCGTCCGAATCGGAATTATCATCGTAATCCAGCCCCAGCACCGACGACGTAGCTGTAGATTTCGCGGGCGACTTTCCCGTTCTTCGAGTTGAGGTCGTTTGAGTACCATAGAATGTAGCACCGCGTTTCCGTTTATAGGTGATTGGGCTGGCCGACGGGGCACTAGTTTCCTCGTCCGACGCATTGAAGTAATCCTCCTCCTGCATTTCCTTCTCGTGAATTTTGGTTGTGCTCGATTCCGCCTCGGATGCCGTAGCAATGGGTGGTGGGTGGCTCCACTGCTCATACTTGGCGTGTAAGCCTTGTATTGGGGCTCGGAATAGGGGTCGTTCGGAAAGCGCCTCGAGGCGGGCGCGGTGGGACTCGAAAAGATAGATGACGACGGGTTTGGCGGATGAGTCCTGGTGATCAGCTCTGTCGCAGGATCTTGATGTGTGGACATTTACGGCCTGACCGCACATCGTAAGAATTCCCCCGGTAATTGTTGACAGCCTGTAGCAGGGGCCCACGAGACATACCTTTCTTATAATTTCCAGAATGTCCATACAAGCCGAGCTCAGCATGTTATCCCGCTTACTCTCCTCCTCCATCAACGTGATCATAGGGTTGAGCAGATCTGATTTGACAAAGTGGCGGTTCATGAAGTGGTTATTCGTCCTGAAACATGCCTTGATAAAGCGAAGAGCGGCTACTGTCAGATTTGCATCAATGTCACTCACCATGACGGAGTGGTTTTTCCTTCAAGCTCAACAGCCCGACGGCCTTGCGAGCGATCGGATTCGACATGACGAAATAGCTCGCTCGATGGCCATGGATCGCGATGCTGAATGACAGTAGTTCGACAAGGTGTCCCAAGAGGGCAGTCTTTGCCCGATCGAGCGGTTCTACCATTAGCAAAGAATGGAGGACAACATACCTCCTTCTGTATAATCCAGCAAAGGCTTAAACAGCGAATTAAAACATTGCTCATAGACATAGTTGAGGAACTTTTCGTTGGCTCGGCTATCCGACTTCTGAGTGAAGGACTAACGTCAACGTACTTCTCATAATAGCTCACCTCTGATTCGGCTGGGGTCTCTAGTAGAGTTTTGAACGTGTCCGAGATCTGACTCAACAGTCCGAGGTTCGGCGTCGATCCCATCACCTCAATCATCTCCGTCACCAGCGAACGTTTCCCCTTGCTTGCATCATCCAGCACATCGTGTCGGATAGCATTGGCGTCATGCTCCGACATCAACGTCAACATCTCCGCACCAGCATGTAGAATCGCCGCCTCTGTCCGCCGTAATGCCCATGATAGAGCGCTTCCCAGCCCCTTGGCAAACAGATTACGATACAGCGCCAGCCGTGTGGGAACCTGAGTGGTTTTGCCCATCAACATCAACTGATGCAGGAAAGCGACAGTATCCTTCTGCTTCTCCTCATTCTCGGGCTTTTCGAGTGCGACACCTTTGAAAATGTCCAGGATTTCGTACACCAGGGTGGGGTTGTTCTGGAAATAAGCGATGATGTCGACCTGGTTAAAGAAGATGAAGCCGTTTAGAATGCCGAATGTAGGGTCGTCCAATAACCGCGCGAGGACGACTTCTTTCAAGTATTGTAATCGATAGGTCTGGTGTATCTTTGTCCGGATATTGGCGTCTCGGATCTCGACAACTTGTCTGAATTTGGATATTTCGCGGAAGAATTGTCGGAAAGATGCCTTTAGCGAGGGGAATTCGGGATCGTACTCCAGCATACCAATCACGCCCAGGAAGACATCGTCCTGGAGTATGTATTCCAAGATGCCATTATCGTTGAACATGACTGATGTCAGCAATGCCAGAGAGGGACTTACTGATCGATTGCATCAGAGAGCACAGGACGTGCAGGTCGTCAACCGATTCCAGATCCTCGGCTTTATCGAAGACAGTAATGAGCTGTTTTATATAATCCTGGGATAAGTTACGGCAACACAGCACACTCACCTCAGCCAGAATATGCTCCACGGCTCTTTCTCTCCCTGGAGGCGAGCGCGATTGCATCCGAAGCAGTTGTAGGTGTTCACTATCGTCAGACCTGCTGTTCTGCGTGGGACCTACCGTATATTCCCGAGCGTTGGAGCCTGCCAGGGTGTGCGGGTCTCGGCTGTAGCCGGACCAGCAGTCTGGACCAGCATTGGCGAAGCTGAAAGAGGTGATGAAGAGGAAGGCACTATTTGCTGATCTGAATCGCCTATCGCTTCAGCTTGATCCAAACAAGACTCACTAGGCAAGTTGTTGAGGTGTTTCTGGACCTCGCAGATGAACTGCCAGATATCCTCACAGCCGTCACCATCCTGGAAAGATAGCGCAATGTCTAGATTGGTCGTAGGTTCCGTCCAGACGATAAGAGTGTCTAGCTTTAGCACTGTTCCTTGTAAGATTCACCTTGTTGTCGAGCGTAGATATCGTCCTTCTCGACTTTGGTAGTCAGAAGCATCTCATCCTTGACGAAACCGCCTGGTCCATCGTCCTCGCCTTTATCCGCTCCATGATCTTCCGGCTCGACAATGATGAGGGCGATGTCTTGCGAATCGTCATACACGCCCTTGCAGTGACCCGTCCCACGGTCAAACCATGACTGATCTCGTAGCTCGTACACCTGTTATTAGCTATGCGTCACGCCTGGATGATATCCTCACCTTGACTCTCTTTCCCTCGTCATTTCCCAGGCCTCCACCATCCACGTCCAGGTCCCTATCGTCGCCTTCTTGAACCTGCTCTCCGACCAAGGCGGCTGGCCCTGAGTCTCCGCCACTCTCATTAACTTTCTCCGCACTTGACGCCGGCTCGTCGAGCTCCATCTGAGTCTCTACCTTCTCCCCACCGCCGCCCTCTGCGGCTTCCCCATCTGGACTAGGCTGTGATACGACTGGAGATGAGGAATCTGCGGAGGGTAATTCGACGGAGGCCATACGGGGAATGTTCCCTCGGGATCATGAGCCCGTGTACCGATATAGGTAAGCTACCGCTGGCTGTATGGATCTTTCCGGTGAAGCCGAGACTGAGAAGCGGCGAGGGTTGGAGCGAGGGGTATGTATGGTGAGATGGAGAAGAGGTGAAAGTGAAAGTGAAAGTGCAAGTGGAGTAAGGACGGTCGACGATAGTAAACAGTACTAGTGGAAATGCTTCCGTACCTATAACGTAACTGATTGACTGGTACGCGTTTCATCATAATCACCTACCACCTTACATTCACTACACAGGCGGCATGGCAAAGCGTTCAATCTCCTCAACAGACTCAGAATCTACACATGCCGTCTCATCGCACAGTGAGGGTGTCCTTCAGAAGAGACAAAAAACGCATCATCAGCCGTCATCAGCCTCTGTCATCCTCAATCGCGTCGCGACAAATTTTGTGGGCTTCATCATGAGCACATTCAAGTCATCAGGTGGGTACTACCTTGATCAATACTGAACATTTTCCAGAACCACCACGCCCCTCTTCCACCCCCACCACAAAAGTATACCCCGATTTACCAAAGCCGTATTCCGCCCCGTCGAGTCCACCAAGCGCAGCCCGTGAGATCAGGCCAAGCGCTAGCGGGTCAACCTTGGAGGAAGGCCTGAGCCCACGGAATCCTATAAATCTGGCGGACGAAGAGGATGAGAACTCAGAATCATCTAGGAGCGCGGCAGGTGGGGAAGAGGCGTCGAGCTCAAAGACGCCGGGATGGTCAGAATACCCGACAAATGGCGGCTCTCGATTTGCAGCCTCTCAGCAAGTACGGCCCAGTCGGCGACTACGGCCGCAGTTGTCCAGCTCAGACTCCATGAAGCGGACCTATGACTGGGTCGATACGGCGACATCGTCAACATCCAGCTCCAAAACCGACCAACGAAAGCTGCAGGCGAATCATACCCGGAAGTCCAAGTTGACATCGCGCTTGAAGGATGCAGCGGCGCGCAGCGTCAAGTTGACTAGGAATACCCTTTCAATCGGGCGGAAGCGCGAGACGGAATTCTTTTCCGGTGGAGGTGAGTCGTATGATTAAGCCAGGCTGATGTTCAGAAACACAGGGGCGAGAAGGATTTCTCAGATTTCAGCAAGCCATATCTGCGAGCGATAAGCAAACGCTGGACGCGAACATTAAGCCTGAAATTGTGAGCCCGTGAAGTTGTGAGGCTGATTTTTCCAATGCTGACTGCTTCTAGAAACCCTACCAACCGACCAAAGCCCGAATCCAGGCCCCACAACATCCTGTAAGGGATATCTCCGACCTCTTGGATCAGATCTCGCTGGAGAAGGCCAAGGCGGACAAGCTTGCCCTCGACCGACTACAAGTCTCCCTTCCTACACGTTTAAAAGACGAAGAAGAAGCCCTCGTACGTGCCAACTTGCAAGTTAGCTGATCGCAGGTCACTGCCTCCCTCCGCAATTCTCATTTCAGCAAGGAATCAGTCAAAATTGGTTCACTGCTCCGCCTAAAACCGGGAATTTGGCTCGACGACGAAATCATCAACCACTATGGGCGAATGATACAGAAGCGATCCACCGATGACGAATCGGGTAAATTTCCCAAAGTCTTCTACTGTAACTCATTCTTCTACGAGAAGATGGGGAAGGGGTATAGCCCCGCGCTGGGAAGGTGGACTAAAAGGGTACGTCATTGTTGTCTTTATTCACTGACAGTCAGGTCAAGATTTTCGAACTCGACGTTCTTGTCATGGCTATAAATATAGGAAATCAACACTGGACCTGTTGCGCAATAGATATGCGGCACAAGCGTATTGAGTACTACGATTCGATGGGGGATGGGGGAAGAGCACGGGATGAGCTATTCCCGGTATGTTGTACAACTCAAGCCGTAGACTCGGCTGACCCTCAGACTGTGATGGCTTATCTGGCCGCGGAGCACCAGGCAAAGTTGGGCAAGCCATTCGATCCTGCTGGCTGGGTACTGGCATTTGAACCTGTAGGCCTATCATCTCAAATCTGGTCGCCAGCTAACGTCTCAGGGCAACCCTCATCAGGACAATGGGTGTGATTGTGGGATATTCGCCTGTCAGACCATGGAGAATGTCGCCCGTGGCAAAGACTTGGTCGACGACAAGTGGGAGTTTGGGCAGAAGAATATGCCATTCTTCAGGCGAATGATGATATATGAGATCGCCACAGAGAAGTTGTACAAACGATGGTAGCGAGTAGAAATGTAGATATATAATGACGAATCACATCATCCTGTAGACTCGTTGACTGCAATGACCTCCCTCATGGCTGGCTTGAAGCAATGGGACAGCCAAGCTGGCCTCTCATACATTCGCTCTTTCGCGGGCAATACTGCCCATCTTCGAATTGTCTGTCCTCACAAAATATGAGCATCGGGTGCTGATGGCGATGCCACCATCGGTGGTGAGTTCTCAGTTCTGCATACCGTCATTGATAGTATCTTTCGCTCACGTGCCTCTGAAAGCAGTTTGGGTAGCCCTTGATATTCTTCTCTGGCCTTACATTGCTCAGATCCCACAAGATAATCACCTTCTCAGAGCTGACTTTCTACCGTGATCAGTGGTCTGTCAAGCCTTCCTTTATCGTAGCTCTCGCACACAATGTAATCATCCGCACCTCGGTCCGCCCAACTTCGTGATGCGAGACCGAAGGGTCAGTCGTCACCCTTCGTTGCGAGTACTTCATCATGGGGGCGATGTCAGCGGCCGATGCTATGGAAATCGACAAAGCAAGTCGACAAAAGCGCTCAACATAACATACTGCGGTGTGACCTATATGACGTCGTGCCTAGACCAGGCGCTTAACACCGAATAGCGTTGATAGGTCAGTATGGAAGCATTAAATGTGATGCGCTCGCCAGAACGCGGATCGTAAAGTGCGTGCCGGGCGTGATGATCCGGCTGGCTGGGACATCAGAAATGTGAGTTTGCCTCAGACATGGCTTGACTAGTCATCCGTAGGGTAGCAGTACGTGTCATATCTCCCCGCCTACCCAAGCCCAAACCAGAAAGCCCGCGCCCCATGGCCCTACGGCAGCAAGTCGGAACGCTGCCCTTCTCAACGTCCGCCTTAGTACACCTTTCGACGGATCAAGGGCAGTGATGGGATGTGTCGATCGGACAAAAGGTCGAAGTCCCTCCGATCGCAAGACATGTATGAGGGGATATCTTGCAGCGTTTGGATCGGTCTTTGCGTGCTGCAATATCATCTGGCAGGCCTTGAATGGCCGTCCGGCTATTTCCGCGGTGACAGACGCAATCACACCGCCAGTGACAATTGTCGTCGCTTGCGCCACTCGAGCTATCGTTGGAGTTTTCCCGTCTTTCGGAGGTTTGCCAAAATCGAGGCTGATGAAATTACCCCAGTCCCGCTGGATCCCGCCACCAAAGAAGGCTTTTACTCGTAGACCAAGGCGCCGGGACATGTCGAATGCGGCAAAGAAACAGGCATAACTGACTCTGAGATGTCAGACAGTTGCGGGAAGGCCTTTGGACTCACGCATCCCGGGCCACGGTCCATCGCCAACCGCTCCACCAGCCTGAACTCTTCCTCCAGGTATCGCTCGAAAGGAAATTTCGGACAGCCTGCAGGGGCGTACTCGTACTCTGCGCAGCTACGCTGAGTGGGGAATCAAGTCGAATTGGCAGTCGCAGTATACGGATGAGAATACCGGTCGCTGAAGTGGCTGAGTCGCGCAGTAGCCTGTTCGTCAGTACGATATGGTGGGCAAGATACCAGTCGAATTGACATACCTAACGACATTATCAATGGGGGTAAAGGCGATGCCTTGGACGATGCCCGCCCCGGCCCCGGCGATACTTGACAATAATGTAGGATGTCTCGGTATGACGGTCGGGCCTTGTAGTAAGGTATGGAGCGATATCTCCTCCTCCTCTGTTTGCTCTCCCGCGCGCTTGGTCTGCTGGAAGAACGGGAGTCGAGCTAGTCCTAGAGCTAGAAAGGAGTGAGAAGTGAAGAGCAAGAAGCCTAGTGATGCGTTGACCACAAGAGGCGGGAATAATGTGATGAGCACTGCTAGCAGCTGAGCGTCAGTCTTGCTTACTCTGTGACTCACGCCACTTCGACTGCTTAGCAAGGTCCTAATGAAAGTTGGCGAAAGGGTCTGATTCGCCGAGATGGCGAGCTGGCGCAAACCTCCAAAGGTGTCCACTGCAGATCAGAAGTGTCGAAGCGACGCCTCACCTCGACTGGGTCGGAACAGTTTTGATGGTCGACGAAACATGAAGCCTTCATATTAGCTATGACAGCCTTGTTACTTGGTCCAGTCAGTACATCAGTCGTTGCAGACTCACCGACATAGACGAACAGCGACCTCGCCATAGCCGCTGAAGCTGAGGAGGAAGTCGAAGAAACCGTCAAGGTGTCTTCAGCGGGCACAGCATTGTTGGTGCTGCCTGCGCTTTCTGCGCTTGACTGTCTCGTCGTCATTGAGTCATCGCTCTCTGGCGCTCCACAATCGATCAAGCTAGAGAAGATGCGGCGATGTGAAGGTAGATTGTCGGATGGAGGAAATTGAAACCACCGCATGTTTCATCTCTCCATCTTCATCGATATCAATCATCCATCATGCGAGGCCTCACTGCTTGTGCCCGCTGCAGTGGCCTCTCCACTCAAGTCCGACAGGCATCTTCCTCTGCCCAGGCTGCCAGGCTGAGCCGAAAATCCATTCTCGAAGTCTCTGGACCAGACACTCAGAAGTTCCTCAAAGGCCTGACCTGTCGGGATGTCGAATCCCTGGGAGGAGGCTACAGTGGATTCTTAAATGCTGCCGTATGTTTACTCATCGATTCCGCGCTGACAACGTAGGGCCGGGTACTACATGACGTCTTTATATTCCCTGTTGAACCAAATCGCTATCTGATTTCGCACGAGTCTCCTCCCGATCACCCGGCACCTTTGCAAAAGTACCTGGCTCCGTTCAGATTACGCTCGAAAGTCCGCTTCAAGGATGTCTCGTCGGAGTGGGGCGCTTGGGGGGTGTGGGACACCGAGCCATCACCCAAGCCATCAAGAAAGTGGAAATTGGGCAGTCTGGGGGCTGCAGAGGCATCTTGGTCATGGCCCGATGGCGCTGCCGAACTGGGCCTGGGCTCGGGCGAAGTTGGCTGTTGGGATCTTCGCGCTGGACAAGGAAAGCAGATTCTGGCATCAGCAGGCAAGGATCGTGAGTGCTTTATGTACTCCACAGCTGAGCGATAGCGATGAATGGTTCCCTCTCAACCGAAAGCGAGTATCATCTCAATCGGATGCGCCTGGGTATACCCGAGGGCACACGCGAGATTCTACCTGAGGCTGCCCTGCCACTGGAGAGCTGCATGGATGTTCATGGTGGAGGTACGCTTCAACCCCTGACCACGCTGACCATAGTCGATTTCAGGAAAGGCTGCTATGTCGGCCAGGAATTGACGGTCCGCACATATCACACCGGCGCAACGAGAAAACGCGTCCTCCCTCTTCGCTTATTCCCTCTGCAGCCCAATGTCTCCATTCCCAGCAGCCTCCTCGGCTCCGAACCCCTGTCTCCGGGTTCGTTCGGCGACGTCATATATCACCCACCTGCCAGCTCGGCTACGAAGAAACCAAAGTCTGCGGGCAAGATCTTGTCTTTGCACGATACCTACGGGACGATCGGCTTAGGTCTGCTGAGACTCGAGATGGTAGAGCGAACATGGTGGAATCGACCGGCATGCTCTAACGTGGAGGAATGGTCACAAGGAGCGAGACTGACGACAACCATGGATGGCGTGGAGTATGGGGTGTATGTAGAGCAGGGCGAAGCCTACGCGACCTCGCTGCTTGCGGAGAAGTAAGAAGGATGATTCTTGAGCCTGCATATGTAGCTATAGGTCATCGAAGAAGCCTGCCTCCTTCTTGCTAGCTTTTGGCTGCTCGGCATCTTCCTCCTCGTCATCACTGTCGCCATCCTCCATATCGACATCCTCCTCATTGTCGGTGTCTTCGAACATATCCTCCACATCCGTCAATTTGACACACTCGTCGTGACTGACACTTCCCAGCCATTTCTTATTGCGATCTAGTCTCAGCCGCTCGATAGGGTATTCCTCATGCGAGGCAATCACGCCCACTGGGTTGTCAGCTCAAGCTCTGACGTTGGTCGTATGCAGACCTACAGAATTTGGTAGGCAGCAGTTGGGTCACTCGTATCAGACCATCCTCGGACCCCGTCGCGATGATATCCGGCGTCAGAGCCACGATTGCATCTATCGAAGCTGGATGACCAGGAATCCGATCGACGCAATCTCCCCATCCCATCTTCCTATTCCAGACCGACAATATGCCTAGCGTCGACCCGACGATACACTTTGTACCTCCCTTTATAGGTGCGATAGACAGGAGTTCATCCTCTTGGTCATCCGAAACGGCAAAAGGGGTGGGTTTATTCGAACGGATATCGATAACGGAGAGGTGACCGTCGCCTCTGGTCGCATCAGCGAGCTTCCTGGACAGACTTACGATGTTGACACCAGCTGACGCTTGTCGTCAAAATATGTGAAGTCGGATATGTAGTCAAAGTGCTGGTTGTACGACCGGACGGCTTCTTGTTGCCGGTGATCCCATAGCTACAATATGAGCGAGGGGTCGTTGTGTGATCTCACCTTTATCAAACCATCGTCATCTCCTGTTGCGACTAGATGTTCGTGAACGCAGTACACCCGATTGATCGGCACACTGCCTCAGCTCCTTTCTTTGCTAGACTCACTCATGAGCCACTCGCTCGGACTTTATAGCTCCGTCGACAGCAGACAGCTCACTGCGAACATCAGTTGAGCTCATGTCGGAACAGCGATAGAGACTCACTACAAGCCTCCGGCCTTGCCACCAGTCCAGACAGCACCACCATCACTTTGTACACTGAGTCCCCGAGCGGTACGCTTGTTCGGTCTGACACTCCAAGAAGTGGACGACTCGCCCGTCTCATCGTCATATCTGAATGCCTTGACTTCGCCAGTGAGCAGACCGGCGTAGATGACCGATTCAGTCGGATGGAAGTCCAAATCGAAAGGCTGCAAATTTAGCCAAGCTCTTCCACTAGTCTATGATCAGCCTACCTGATTCTTCAGTTTGATATCAGGCATGTTGTATAGTATGGGAAGTGATATTGAGCAGATGTAAAGTTGATTGAGCCTCTTGGTGAAAATTTCAAACTCTGAAACACGGTCAGATCCGACACTGTCATCGATATGCCAACCTCAATCAACTGTCTACCCATCTACTTACACCCACTGACCATAGCATGGCATGCTGTCCACCTCACAGCGCACTTTCAAGCGCAACGCTCATATAAATTACTTTCTTCGCTGCCTAGGAGCTCTTCCAGCGTCAGCGGAAGGCCATGACTCCAACAGGTGAAGCTCGACTTCTGCCTAGTGCGTCGCTTTGGCCCTGGCTAACGCTCCTTTAGGATAACGATCGCATACTTCTGTATATCAGGACTGGATATTCTTGGGGTACTAGAGACCAAGACGACTGGAGAGCAGCGAAGTGGCTGGGCGGAATGGATCTGGACATTGCAAGCGCGTATGTCCGCAGACCTCGCGTCCTGGATATGGCTAGTCTGACCACCTTACAGCACATGGTGGATTCCGCGGATCGACATTCATGACAACGCCAGTGAGTGGATAGGCCTCCTTGCTGTCTCTGGGCTAAGCATCCAGAACAATGAAACATCACCCGGTCATCTACCTTCAACCTACACTGCGCTGCTCACGCTGGCTATGCTGCGCGCACCTCTTGACCGGCTGAATAAGCGAGGACTGTCAGACTTTATCCGAACATGCCAGGGTCCAGATGGATCGTATGCTTCTTATGCGAGATCCACTAGCCGACACTAAACAACAGATTCTCCCCACTTCCCCGGCAGTCTAACGCGACTGGTACCGACTTTCAAAGCGATCTGCGAATGTCATATTGTGCGTTGGTGGTTTTGGATATCATTGGCGATATGAGCGGGATAGACCGTCAGTCCTGTGTGGGATTCATAAATCGATGTCGTGTGAGTGGAGTTCCGTCTACCGTCCGATGTTCGTACTGACAGATAAACAGACCTGGGAAGGCGCTTATGCTTCCCGGGCGGGAGTCACCGAAGCACAAGGTGAGCTCTTCCGATACTGTAGCTGACACCAAGGCGGAACCACATACTGTGCCGTGGCGTCACTGTCACTCATGAAAGAACCGATATCCAGTCCCGAAGAGTCGGTGCGTTGGTGCACGCAACGACAACTTGGGGGATTCCAGGGACGGCCCGGAAAGCTGGAGGATGTGTGTTATTCATTCTGGATCGGTGCCGCCCTACAAGTAAGCTCTGCTATGAGGTAGTGGAGCATTCGCTGATCTACCCAGATCATGGGGCAAGAGGAGTCAATCGATTCAACAGCCAATACCGCATTCCTCATATCGTCGCAATCGCCCCTAGGAGGATTCGGCAAAGAACCTGACGATTATCCGGACCCGTATCACTCTTACCTCGCTCTCGCCGCACTTGCACTGTCAGACAATCCCGAACTCGACCTAAGACCTTTGAATGCGAGGTGGAACATCAGCGAGGAGACCGCCCAATGGTTGACAGCCACCATGAAGTCACTATGATACTGCTATGTTTGGGCAGTAGGGGAGCAGTAATGGGCAGAGAATGGTACTCTCAATCGGATGGGTTACATCTTGAAGTGACGACAGGGTTTCCCGCAAAATCAAAGATGCTAATCCATGTCTACTGATACAGTCATACAAGTCAATCCAACCTCAAGCTTACAACTTCTCCATCCACTCAATGCTCAAGCGCCAGCCTCCTCTTTTGCTGAAGTCCCTGTCGTCCGACCCAAGTCTCTCCGTTGATTGGCAGACCATCTATCACGACCATACCGCCGACGCCCTTCATTCTCATCTGAGCACTAGCCGACCCATTCACACCCGCCATAGCTCCTCCCTTGAAGACCACCTTCCTGACAAAATCCGCCAAGAGCCGGCTCCTCCCCGGCAAGATCTGCACGGGGACATCCGTCAAAGGCGCACGGACCGTGAGGCGATTGGGGAACTCAGGGTCGAGACCTTTGATTGTGGTTGAGTTCAGGTATTCGGCGGGTTTAATGTGACCGAATGCTCCGGGCGGATACTCCTCCTCCCCATCTCCGTCCTGCACTGGCCCGTCAAACATGTACACCTCGGGCAAAACTTTCTCGACATCAACGTCAATACCGCCTATCCCATCGGGAAGGTCAATCTCGACAATGACCGTTCCCGTGCATCGTGTCTCGCCTCCTGAGCGTGAGATCCGCATGTGCTCGAATGACATGGCGTTGATGACCTTGGGTGGAGGCTGAGGTCCGGGGATGATGAGTTTGATCTCGATAGATTTGAGTGAGGAGAGAGCCCAGGTGGGAGGCTTCTCAGTGTTATTGGAAGCGAAGGAGGGATATTTTGCCATGCCGCGGACAGTGATGGCGTTATCGTTACCAGTGAGGAAATTGTGAATGAATGGTCCGAGAGGAGAGTCGCCATCGCTGGGATCACTGATGATCCTCCCAGACATTCTCAATTTGATGTCCTCCGCCCCGTAATCCAGTATCACGGGCTCCGTGATGACCTCCGCAAGTAGCTTTTCTCCTTTCCCGTCCGGGTTTGGAATGACCACCGCAAAGGGCAGGCCGTAGGGGATGGTGGTGTTGATCTGGGTGGTCTTGGCGAAGTTTGGCATACTTGCGCCGGCTCGGATCTCGAGAGCGTCCCCGTTGTTGTCAAGGTGATACGCTTCGAGCGCGACGAGTTTGGAGAAGTCGATGGGGTGGCCTGGTTCAGGAAGACCGGGGAAGTGTGGTACTGCTGGGTTAGACCCGTTTCGTCTTTGGCCTATTCAGAAGTAGGAAAGGGTGCGCAACTGCACCATGAGACGGGTCGACTCTGGGGAAATGTCGACTTACTTGGTACTTGAACATCCATGACTATGTGTTTCTTCTCCATATTCGCAAACTTGGCCAGCCACCCAGTAAGTCCGGGAAGATTCACCACCGCCTTATCCACGCCGACAACCACGCTCATGCTTCCTGCTGCCCATCCCTTCTGTCCAAACTCCATGAGATCTGCAGTAGACGCCAGGGGTTTCGCCAATGCCAGGACGGACATTGGCTTCATCCACTCGCCCCTCTTATCTTGGACACCCGAAATCATCGGGACGTCCAACGGCGCTTGTATGTGTACGACGAAGAGTGGCGTCGAGCCGCCATGTCGAGCGTAGATGTTGATGGCACTGGGCATGCTGACGATGACCCTCTTATCTGACAATCTTCTCAACCCCTTACTCGCCGCCCAGCGCCGCAGATCCTCCCACCACGCCGCGCCCGTCCCTCGCTCTCCTCGCTGTTCTGCCGCCTCCTTCTCCTCCTCCGAATCGAAACGCTGGATCCCCAGCGCTCGATCCAGGTCCATACCACATAAAATAGTAGCGTTGACCAGAATGCCATCGTCCGTTACGTTGAGCAGGGACACTGAGAGGGGATTTGGGTCATATTTGAAAGCGGTTTTGGACAGGGTGGCAATTTCCGCTTCCGATGGTCTGAACGAGCTTCCGAGCAAGGCGATGAAGAGAATGAGACCGAAGAGCAGCGATAAGAGAGCTACGCTGACGGTCAGGACTATAGAGCCGACTTTGCGAGACTTCGGCGAGGAGAATGGTCGACGATCGGCGGCGATTTCGGCGTTGATGTTGGAGGGAAGGAGGGGGTCGCGCTCTGTTGGATCTGCGTCGGATATGGACATCGCTCTCGCCTTGCCCTTGTCCTTGCCCTTGCTACGAGTGACTGGCCCGGCTTGTGGCGAGGCTGTACTATACATTGTAGGTGTCACTGAGTTTGGGAAGATTGAGATGCGATGATGAGTCGGTTCAGCCCGAATTGGGTAAGACTGAGTGCGTGGGCTATATCCGTCCGACAGCTATATCCGTGAGTGAGTATTTTGCCACTGTGCTCAAGCTAAGACAATCACTTCCGAACTCATACAGCCATAGATGAGTCTTACACAAAGCAAATCAAAGTCAGACGCTGCGAGAGCCGAGGTGAGTAAGTTCTCTCCACATACATGCCTGAAGCAGATAATTCTGATCAGTGAAGGGCAATACAGCATTCAAAAAAGGGAGGTGGTCCGAGAGTATAGGTGCGTAACTACATTTCGAATTTGAGTGATGGAAATGGTGGCCCGCTGACCACTTTCGTAGGTCACTATACAAACGCGATACTGCACAACGCGGACGATCCACTGGCGTACGGTAATCGAGCGCAAGCGTATCTGAAGCTGGAAAAGTAGGCTTTGTTACCCAACCCGGTACCACGCGCTGACTATCAGGTATGCCGACGCCGAGAGAGATTGTACTACTGCTTTAACAAAGCAGAGCGGTAACGTGAAAGCTCTATATCGCAGAGCACTGGCTCGGAAGGGACTCGAGCAATATGACGCCGCAGTAGCAGGTAGGTCATCTGCGAAGGCAACGCTGAAATGAAAGACCTGAACGCATTACTCAAGGTCGAAGTTGGGAACACCGCCGCACTTGAGGAGCTGGAGGAAATAGGTGCTCTGAGGAGCAAGGCACAGGCGGCTCAGGTATGTCTCAGTCTCATCTGCTCGTTCTTTGCTGACGTTGCTCAGGCTGCCAAGCCAAAACGACCGCTCTCACCTCCCAAACCCGCCCAGTCTCCCTTACCACTATCCTCCAACAAACCGAAGCCAGCGTCACTGGAACTCATACCATCGGATGACAATGAGACTTTACCACCCGACAAGGTCGAATCGAAATCCTTCTCCTCATTAAAGAGCTCTCGGGCAGGAAAGAAGTCGACATTCGTCCCGCCAGTCACTCCGAAGGCTGTCTCCACCGACCCTTCAGCGATGAAGGTTTCGTCATCATCAGATTCGGTGGTAGTCCCCGAAAAAGAGCCTATTCATGCTCCCGTATCAATCACAGACCCCACTCCGGCCAAGACATCAGCTCAGAGTTCTGCGATACCGAAAGACACTCCCTCCCCCTCTGCTCCCGTCGTCGTGACGTCGACTTCCTCCCCGACCCCAGCTCCTCCGACCGACCCTCGCTCTACCGCCACCGGGACAGGGATTCTACTGCTCCGAGCCCTGACTCCACTACCACCACAATCGGGATGGGCACTACTTCGACAGTACCCTCCCGCCAATGTTTCCGTCATGTTAGGCCCAACCCTGGAGCCTGACTCTTTGAGTCACATTCTGCAGGCATTGGCTGTCGGCGCTGGAGCAGGGTCACGGCAGGGCGTGGAGGACGACATAAAAGAAGACAGAGAGAAGGTGAAGATCATTCTGCAGGGTCTGAAAACAACGCCACGATTCGGGATGAACACTATGATGCTGGATCCAGCAGGGGCCGAAGCCGGGGAAACGGCGTGGCGGAAAGCGGGAGGACAAGGGTCATGGCCATAGAGAAATGAAGAGCGCCCGATAGGACTAGTGACCAATGATAGATCCATCCAACATGTTTTATTGCCATTTACTGCCCCGGACTAATACGTCCCTGCACTCGCGGTGCAGATCCGGAAGCCGTGGCAGTCATCAACTTTCACTGATGCGTAGCAAGGCAGCCGTTCAGTAGGCTTGTCATACCGAATTCGAAGCTAGAACTGTCAGCGTCTTCAGAATGAAAGTACGATAACATCGCAACAACGAGGATACTTGCCTTTTTGTGATCCCTCTCCACCGCCCGATCCATCAGACAGACTTGATATGCTCGCCCGCTGACTCAAAGCCGACGTATGGTGACGCCCGGTGAGGATGTGCGCAGATTGCGGCGTACCGTAGTATGGGTTGATGTGGTGTGTTGGAGATTGGTGGTATCCGTAGGAAGGGTGTATTATTCCGGGGTGTACCGACCTGTGCATATTGGATGGGTCGACGACGCCTTGTGATATCATGTCGTGCGGTGGTGTTCTCCGCGGTCCGCCCGACCGATGTACACCGATTCCACTGTCGTGATCTCCGTTCCCGTTAGAATCGTGATGACCATTTCCGTTCCCGTGGAGACCGACGTTCGATATGGGCGATATTGGTCGATGGCCTCGGGGGTAGGCTGAAAGTGTTATGTCATTCTTTCCCTCATCGTTCCCTTGCCCTTGACTGATTGGGGTAGAAGTTTGCGTCCGGGGGGGATACCCGCTGCCATTCGCCATAGGACCCTGCGCTTGTCCAGAATACCCTGGGGTCATCATCCCGCTGTATGAGCCTTCGCGAGAATGGGTAGGGAAGGCAGCTGGCATCGGACTGTACATGTGGTGCGCGTGTTCAGGAGGAATGCCACCGGGGGAGAACATGGGATGATGGGGGTGCGGTGGGGCATATGGGTTTTGCAGTCCCGGAAAATGCCGGTAAGCCTGATGTGGCAGGGCAGCGGGATATCCGTAGGGTGGGAATGCTTGTTGGTAGAATTGGTGTTGATGGTGAGGTGGGGTGGGGAGGAGGGTAGCCGTAGCCGTCGCGGGACCTGAACCTGATCCTGATCCGCTGGCTTGCTGCCCGCTGACCGGGGACGTGACGCGTGATGTCGTCGCAGACGGTTGCGGATGAGCATGCATGAGCTGCAGTTGGGGTGGAGGTAAGGGATAACCGGGGTAGGCGTGCTGGCTAGGGTCGAATATGTACGGTATGAATGGGCTAGGTCCCGGTTGCGATGTG
This sequence comes from Dioszegia crocea, assembly GCA_001600615.1. Taxonomy (NCBI): domain Eukaryota; kingdom Fungi; phylum Basidiomycota; class Tremellomycetes; order Tremellales; family Bulleribasidiaceae; genus Dioszegia; species Dioszegia crocea. The sequence continues at coordinate 513,683 of BCKK01000009.1, forward strand.
GGTGTTTGATATGGCGAAGGGATATGACTGACACTGCCAGCAGCAGATGCAGAGGACGGCGTAGTGACGACAGCCGACGTTGATCCTTTTGATCTCCGAGGAGCTCGTGTTGACACCGATTTTATTCCCGCCGCCTCCATTGCGGAATTCACAGCCGCTCGAGCTGCAGATCCATCGCCACGGCGCAATGTCGGCGATAAATGAGTGCGGTAGCTGCAGAGTGAGCTTTGTCCAATCAGAAGTTTCATAAACTTACTGCTGCTGCAAGTTATCCTGCCGGCTCGTTTTTGTATCACAGCCAGGAAAAGGGCACCTGAACGCCTTGACACCCGTGTGTATTCTCTGATGCCGCTGCAAATGTCCGCCCGTCGTGAATCCCCTCCCACAAGCCAGGCACAAGTGAGGCTTTGCTTTTCCTTCCGCCGGACCTGTGGACCCGTTCTTTCCCTTCGCCGCGGAATTGGGCGGGGGCGGTGTCACCTCCTGCGGGGATTCTCGGTCGGGCGACAACGGTCTTGGCGGCCCAATAGATTCGATCGAGGTCGAGGTCGCAGTCGTAGCGTTAGACGCAGACGGGGTGTCGCCCAGGACATCGTGCTCATGTTTGACGTCGATGTGTGAGAAGGAATGATCTGAAAACCCAGCATTTAGGGAGGCCGGGAGCGCGTTCAGCGGGGTGGAATGGGTGGTCAGAGGGGTAGCCGTTATGGGAGTGGTTTGGATGTAAGGAAGATGTTGTGATGATGATAATGTTGGAGTGGTTTTGTTCGACATGGCCGCTCTTATCTGAGCTGGAGGCTGGGAGGGGCACATGATCAGCTAGGCCAAAAGCTGAGAGACACGCCGAGCCCTGTGAATAGGGAAGAAAGGGCAGGAACTGATAGCTTACCTACTGTCCTCCTCCAGATATTTGCCTGACTGGAGAAACAGCTCTGTCTCAGTCGCCTATGGCCTTTTTGCCTAGAGCAGCAGAAGTGTTGGTTGGAACTCGTCCGAGACAGCTGTGGTCCAGCTCGCCGGACGAGGTATTCTGAAAGTCCACCTTGACCAGGTGCCTGTATTTGCTAGATAGGTAGGAGATGGTGAGCCGAGAAGCACGAAATTTTATGAGGGGGTGACCGTTAAAGGGGAGGTCCGAGATGAGCGGAAGGACGATGGAATTTCGACCAGTCGAAACGAAAGGAAGCGCGTGGAGCAGTATAGAGTGTGCAGGAAGGAGGAGCGATGTGATGTAGGGAAGCAGGAGAGAGATGTCAGCTTGGTTATTCTCTAAACAGGTTGGGGGCCAATGGATGAGATGAGCTGCGGAAAAAATGGGTTTTGTGCGCGGCGAGAAGGACGGTGTGTGTGTGTACGTCGAGGTGGGAAGGAGGATGAGTGGCTGCTGTCTATGCATATGGAAGTGGACAGACCGGGGAGGCATCTGGGCCTAGGCTTTCCGATAGACGGTCCAGCAACTCGCAGAGAGAGAGAGGAAGGAAGATGATAGCCCGACGTCCCGCAAAACCCACACAGCTCGCCCTCGTACAGCCACGCCAGCCATCTGCACAATGATGTCCAGGAACGCACCACGACAGTGCCTTGGGACCTCAGACGGACAGATAGACTCACCCGAGGTACGACAGCTGTGCTCCGGCAGACCCTCCTCTCTCCCCGCAAGCTCGTGTTTGACACCGGTATGGAGCCGGTATACAGTATGTCGATCGAATCCTTCTCTCCGCTCGGTCCTGTCCGCGTCTACCAGTCGAGGCCGGATCTCTAACAGCTCTATCTACCGTTCCTCCTCGTCTGCTAGAGCTGTGTATCTACGAAATTCGGGAGGGCCCACACGATAAGGGACAGGTATAGGGTAGGACAGGGTGCAGATTGCCGACGACCCTTGAAAAGTGAGATTTTGGGTGTAGACTATGATAGGGTAGACTCAGGCGCGTGAGGGTCAGCCAGGGGAGGGACGAGGCGGGAGAGCAGAGGATGACAGGGGCAAGGCAAGGGATCTTTTTCGTCACCCTGGTTGGCTGCCGTGAGCAAGGCGCAGCACGAGAGGCAGAAATTAAGCATCCTCTCGGCAACCTCGGCGCCGTCGCCGGAGGCTTGTCCGGCAATCTACAGTATCTTCTCCACCTCTCCCCCACACCATCATATTCATGCAGCCACGACACGTTAGATACATCATCTTATTGCTCTGTAGCTTCTCCAGTAAGACCTGATATCAATTCTCCAACTCTCCTGATGAGCATTCCATGATAAGCCGCGCCCTTATCGTTCCGCCGTTGCAAGTCGGGATGCTGCGTTGTCAGTTGATTTCTACTCGACGCATCGCGTTGTACTCACCACATCCACATCATCCAGCCTCTCCAAAGTCCCTCTCAGGATCGCAGCTATGCGTCCCAGCACGTGAATCGTCCCGACCTTTGACCGCGACGAGTCAAGTTGCGATCCGCTAAATGCGCCAAGAGAAGCAGCGAGATCTCCGGGACGGACCGGTTCTTGAGCACCTCGCGCATCATTGGCGTAGAACAATATATGCCGCCAGACAAGTAACAGGACTGATTCAATCATGTCTAGACGAAGTCAGCGCAGCATACATTTGACCAGTAAAAACACTTACTGAATAGCATTTGACCTCTCTGCGCATATGCCACCATGGCAGATTCTATGTCGATCTCCTCCTTGAGAACACCACTTTGAAGTCGCTGCAGTATCAGCTTGATCACTACTGAGGTGCCATTACTTACCCGTATATCCCCATCATCCAGCTCGCCACCATCCTGCATCCGCTCCAAGACAATCTCGTAGTCCGTCCCCACCTCGCCCAGATCTTCCGTGAGATCCGTCAGCAGGTCTACCGCCATCTGAAGAGAAGGCGCAGAGGCGAGATATTTCGTAGACTGATCGGCTTGACGATTTGCACCAGTGACTAGGACAGGAGAGGATGTGCCGGATTTGAGACCGCCGGTAGTAGCGCAGAGGTAGATGAGGAGGGTATGATTTAAGGCGAGGACGTCGGATTCGGCTGTGTGGGTCAGTTCGGATCCTCTCAAAAGTCACGCAAGTACGAACCTTCATGAGTTTCATTCGGGTTGATAAGCGCGCCTGTCCAGGCATCGCGATCGAAGAATCGGGCCGCCATGGATAGTACGCCGAGGTGGAAGGCGCCAAATCCAGTCAGTGATCGCTTGGCGTCAGTGTATTTACATTGTCTAGACTTACAAGATCATCAATTGGGACTTTGTGCACAACCATAGCCAAGATGGAAGTAATCAACCTCGTTTCTTCGATTCCGGTAAGCGTCACGGCCATCTGGTTCTCGCGAAGAAGTACCAGGAACGAATCGCGATGCGCGTTAAGCAGACTGATTCCCTGAATGATCAGACGCTTCCTTTGATCGTGCAAAAATGACTCACATGGCCCGCGCCGCTTCTGGACGACTTGCTAAGACTCGACAATACCCTCACTATCAACTGCAAGGCATAGATTAAAACCCGGTGCTGTCGAATGACAATCTCTGCAACGGCAGGATCGGCTAGTACGTCCTCCGAGATCGGTTGTACGGCCATGAAACCGCACATTGCAAACACCTCGAATACCCCAGCGTCCAACAAGTCTTCGGCACCTTTTCTGGTCGAGGCGACAGCCGTGAGGAAGGCGATCTTCGATTCAAAGACCCAGTATGCGTGAAGGTTACCTGGTGTGTGAGTTGACGCTCAAGCAAAGAGTCGCATTACTTACCAGGTTCAGGCGACAGACACTCCTGCAGAGCAATCTCCCTATCCTTGATACCCCTGAGGAACAATGGCAGATATCCCCCTTTACTCAAAGGTGAAAGCGCCAATCTGTCCCTCTCAGTCTGACACACGCCCACCAAAGCTCCCAGGAGCGCGAAGCATTCCGTCTTCCATACATCCCGATCGTCCGCCGCATCCCTACACACCGTGGCAAAGAATCTATCCTTCTTGGCGCCAATGACCGCCAGCGTTGCCCGATGAAGACTGAGCGGTTGACCAGGCAGAGCCGTACCGACAGTCAACATTGACGCCGCGACAGACGCGTCGTCCGCTATGGTCGGAGCGGACGCGAGGAGTGTGAGATATTGGCCGATGGAAGCGTACAGATTACCCCGGGCACTCTCGGTACTTCCCGGCCGAATGATGACTTCGACTATGCTCTGCAGGGCCGCCGAAAGCCTGTCGACGGGGAGGTTTGTGCCTTCAAACTCGCCCAAGAGGTTGACGAGGGCAGTCATGACGACAAGGACCGACTCGCACAGGATCTCAAGGATGCCCGTCGCCCAGAGGACATCTCCGCCCAGGCGATCAAGGAGCGCATCGAGGAGTTCAAAGAGCACAACTTCCTGTTGATCCTCCTCAATCCGCTTGAAGAGCATCGCGAGCGACACCTTCAGCGCGGCATTCCATGCGGTCAGGAATGAGCCCTTGGCGAGACTGATATCGGTCTCTCGGTTCTTTTGGGATAGACGATGGATGACGAATGTGATTTCCGATTCGATCGCTTCTGCAGCATTCTCCGATGCAAGACTTCCCTGTCTTTGCAAGTGCCGCCGATGCCCCCTCATTGTCTTCTCTAACGCTTCGACATCCCACCAATCGACGTCTGGCCGCTTGAATTGATCAAAATCGAATCCGCCAAAGAAATCTAGCGACCTGCTTTGTGCAGCAGGGTCCACCTCTTCCGTCCAAATAATGTCGATATTCGCGAGTAGATCGACAATGAGCGGCGGTCGGGTCCCTTCTTCTTCCCCTTCTCCCTCCAATCCATGGAACAACAACTCTGCAATTTCGCTGGCAGAGGTCCCGTTCCCCTCAAACGCAAAGACATCGAGACTGACGGCGGACGTGATCCATCTCTGGAAGTCCAGATAAGCGACCAGGGTCTCCGCTGTAGTTGCCACTTCGCCCGCCGTAGATTGGGCAACTCCGCTCCCTGGTAGGTCGGCAGCTGCCGAGGGGCACTCCCGAGGGAGATCGATGAGCTGACGTTCCGAGAAGCCCGAGATTGACGCCGCGTACGCCATGGTGCTTTTACCTGTAACCGATCTCGAGAAGAGCTGATGTACGAGCTGTGCGCTTTTCGATGCGAGCAAGGGGTGAGTGTCGATGAGAGCACCACCGCCCGACCCTTCGCTGAGCTGTCTGAGGATGATGTGGAGGCATGATAATCGAGATTCGGGCGATCGAGGGTCCTGGAGACCGAAATCGCCCGCTTTGAAGTCGAACCCGAGGAGGAAGTGTGATAGGGTTGGACCAGACACATCAGAGTGTGTGCCCTCGATCAGTAGATCAAGAATGGCAGATCGGATGACGATGGGTAATGACTCTAGGTCGACCTGACGGGTGCTGCTCCCCACAAGCACTCTCTGTTCCACCTCCTTGGTCTCCGCTAGCGACATGGTATCCCCAGTCTCGTCAAGCCTGGTGCAGAATCCCTGCGCTATCCGAATAGAATCGTCCGACGCATCAATGATGCCCGCCAGACGATTGACGGAGCTCGAGTACTCGCCCCGGAAGATATCGTTCCGGCTGAATACCGGCGATGAGGCGAGCGTCTGCAGGATTTTAAGACTGACAAGGGAGACTGCTAAGTCGTCGTCGCCGACAAGCAGGGCGATGGCGTTGACGTTGGAGAGGTGGTTGAGAAGGTATTGATCGAGACTTTGTAAGCCCAGGGGACGGCGGAAGGGGTGCGAGGGATTCCGGGATGGGTCGGAGAGGGTAAGAAGGAGGACGTCGGAGAAGACCAATTGGACACTGAGGATACGGTGGTACATTCTCAGTACCCTCCGGAGGGGTCGGAGGATGTGAGTGGGTCGGGGGGAAGGTGCAGTCATGGCATTATCGACCAGGCCGGCGAGGACGGCGAAAATTTGCTGCTCGCTCAATAGTCGCAGGAAGACTGTGAACCCGGGCTCCTCATACAAGGCGGTCGCAACAGCTCCAACAGACCGGTAATCTGTTTGAGTGACCAGATCCGACATGTCAAACACCGACAGTGCCCTCTCCATCAGGGCAAAGATCCCATCTAGCATCTCCCATCGTTCCGACGTCCGCGCATACCGCCGGGCGGTGGGGACAAGGAGGATGCGATCGAGGATGTAGTGGATACCGCGGCGCAGAACATTGTTGGTTCTGGCATTTGGGCGGGAGGGGAGGGAGTTGGTTGAGGGGAGGGGAAGGAGGGAAGTAAGGAATTTGATGTATGCGCGAGTGACGGGGTAGGTCTGAGCATCGACTTCGGCATACTCCATTCTTGCCATCCAGCCGATCGGTGGAGGCAAGCGGGCAGGCTCGACAAAGCGGGTATCGAGAGTAGGGTCGGCGTATGATACCCGCTCAAAGTGCTCAATAGCCCGTCCTCGGATATCTTCATCACTAGCCTCACCAGTCCGTCCGAGGAAAGCAGTAATGGCATCCAAAATGGCCGCTTTGGGCTCGATAGGGATGTCGGAATTGACCATGTCGAATAATTGTTGTAGAGGGTGGGGCTTGCTCTGTATGAGAGCGCTTCGAGCAAGGGGGGAATACCGGACGACCGTGGCGAGTAGGTTTGACCACCCGACGCAGATATCGACATCATCGTGCGACATCGGGTCAAGGTTGGCGTTACGGTTCGATTTCATCGGTTCGTAGAGGTGTGGGAGGAGGTCGAAGTAGTGTTGATAGAATTTGAATAAACCCGACCATGATAATCTGGAATCCTTCATCCGCTCGTAGCATTTGGCTGCGCAAACAGGCCCTGTTGACAAAGCAGCCAGCAATGCCCAGAATGCAGGACCGGGAAGACCCCGAGTATCTAATAAGACACCGGTGATGGTGGGATTGTCCCAGATCTGCTCGGCGCTGTCGGGGGGTAATGATTGGTATACCGATGCCATGAGGAATAGGAAATCCTGATAATGCGCCGGAGGTGGCACATTCTGACCACGGCGCATAGCGACGTCTTCCTCCTTGTTCCGAAGATGCCGAAGGAAGTTCTTTTTATTGGCGAGTTCGTCCGTCAGATCTTGGATCTGTTGGATGATCAAAGCGTCATTACCGGGATCGGAGCGAGTGGCAAGTTTGACCAGAGCGTCTTCTGCGCCTGCCTGCTCGTCTTGCTCTTCCTCGCCTCGTTCTCGCCGGATCGCCAGTATGAGCTCCCGCAGGAAGCGCAGTGCGTCGCCGGCGATGGCATCCATGATGAATTGCTCCGCCATATTGGCTTCGACACCGATTGAGACGACAGCGGGGTCGCGGCGGACTGCTGAAAGGTAGAAGAGGCAAAACGATATTCGGGCGGCATCGCGAAGCTGGGGGATTTTCCACTCGTCTTGCAACTGAGACGTCAGTATTGGCGCAAGGCGCGCGAGTGAAGACGTACAACGAGACTGGCCACCAGACGGAGGAATTTCGTATCCGCTGTCCATGAATCGACAATCTAGCCGTCAGCTGAAGTTCAGAGCACAAGTGTAGCCATATTCACTTCGTATCGCGGATCATCCTGGTGTATACTCTCCAGGGGTCGCAGCGCCGCAAACAGCGATCTGAAGTGTCAGCTGAGCCATGGTATGAGCCGAAATGTAACACACATTAGAACAGTAGTCATGATACTATCCGGCTTTTCCACCTTCTTCAACCACTTGATAAGCTTCACCACCTGTCCCCTGCCAATCAAGCCAGCCTCGGCGACACACGCCAGTATTCCAGCCATCTTGCTCTGCTCGCTCCGGATCGCTGCGACGCGGAAGGACAGCATCTCATACTGGGCGCCAGAACCCGCATTGGTCCGCAACAAGCCCGAAAGCCTCTCCTGTAGCACATCCAGCTGAGAAATGATTTGGTCGACCAAGGTCTGTTCAGCCCTTCCAGGACCCAATGGTAAGCGGGTAGTCAACAGCCCTTCCACCCAATTTCTCAATGAATCCAGAGGCGGATGAAGATCCGCTTGACCCGCCAGGGTAAGACGAAAGATCTCACGCAGGAGTTCCAACATCTGTCCCGTCCATGCGTGGTAGGTGAAGACGGCAATTTCGAGCGTCGAGCGTGCAGGGTATTGAGGGCGTAACTCTTCTGCTTGGAGGGTGAGAGTTGCCGAGAGGAGTTGGGAGATGGATAAGACATTGGATAGGGTATTGGATGTCTCGAGGAGTTCACCGGTGAGTTTGATGGATGCGCCATTTGGCGTCGTGGTGGGCTCTGGCTGATCAGCTTCCAGACGTCGCTTCACTCGAACAATCCAACTGACCTTTCTCAACTTGCTGTTTATCCGCCTCACTCGGTCCAGGGAGACTCGTCAAGCTGACAAGCCATGGCTTGGCCTCTACCAGCTTCTTGGACAAGAGGCGTACACCAGAAGTTGTCGGCTGACGAGCGACTTGAGAGAGGATACGTTGGAGGTCGGAGAAGAGAGCGTGATCCCAACTCGCGGCTTGATCGTTGGCGGCCATCCTCCCTAGTCCCTTCGCAAGTTAGACTGCCTGACAACTGATCGCTCTTTCAGCCTGGATAGGGCTCTACGCTGGAGTGATGAGCCGTAGATTGAGATGGGTTGAAGTGAGGTATAGTCCAGGGGCAAAGAGGCGAGAGAACGCCAGCCAACTTACTCACATTATGTAAGCTTCCACCTCCAGTAATCACGTGACGGGCGGCTTTCCCCGGGCTTTCAGTCCTCTCGTAAGGTGTTTGTGTCAACAACCTCTCGAGGTGATTCGCGCGCCCCCTCTCTCTTAGTTCCCACTTGTCCCTCTACATCTTACTATACATACCCCCATATACATCAACCCTATCAACACCGTACTCACCCATCAACATGTCCTCTAAATCAACCGGTGGCAAAGGCGGCAAGGCAAAGTCTTCTTCCGAGACCAAAGTCTTATCGACGCGTTCCTCCAAGGCCGGCTTGCAGGTGAGCCTTTCCCTCCGTCTTCTGAGTCGAGGATTATCTCCTGGCACAGTTACTGATCATCATAGTTCCCCGTCGGTCGTATACACAGGTCGGCTCGCCGCTCTTAATCGTATAGATGTTCGTTGCTAAAATCCCAGATTCCTCCGAAACAAGAACTCCAACAATGTCCGAGTCGGAGCCAAGGCTGCCGTCTACGTCGCTGCCATCATGGAGTACCTCACTGCTGAAGTTTTGGAGCTGGCAGGTGAGTTGACTTGCCCATGTTTTTGATGAAGGGAAAAGACAAACTGACAAAACCCAGGTAACGCCGCTAAAGATCTCCGAGTGAAGCGTATCACGCCTCGCCACTTGCAACTCGCCATTCGAGGCGACGAGGAGCTTGACTTGCTTATTCGCGCTACTATTGCCGGCGGTGGTGTCTTGCCCCACATCCACAAGGTATGTTTACGGCTCTGTCAACTTCCTTCGCGATGTCATAGGCTAGAATCTCACTGACTGCCCAGACCCTCGTTTCCAAGTCCACCACTGGCACTGTCAAGTCTGCGTCGGCGGCCACCGGCAAGCCCAAGACTACTGGCGGTAAGGCTTAAGCCTGGTCGGAAGGGAAGGGGTTGGGGCGACGAGTTTGGTTCGCATGTTTCGATGGATCTTTGGCGGAGGGTAGAATGTTCGAGACTTCAAATGATAGGGGAAGGAAGGGGAGGAAGCGTTGTTTGCGAATATCTGAATCTCTTTTTCGTTTTAGCCTGTACTTTCCGTGACCTAGTCACGCGTTATGAATGAATTTGTGAGCGAAGCACGTCTGAGGGTAAAGCACAGCAGATAGGAGTCTGAACAAGCAGCAATGTCATGGCTTAGCTAATCGACCAGAGGGCCCGACCTGATCTTCCATTCTCTCAGCGATCTCCCTCACCCTGTCCCATGGCTCATCTCCATTCCACCTTCCCCTACCCCCTTCCTTTCCTCCTACACCATTTCCCTCGCCTTCATAAACCGGCATCCCTCTCTGCTGAATCATAAAACTTGCAGCGGCAGATCCAAAGATTGTCGCTATCTCATCAGCTCCCCCTTCCTCGCTTCACCGCCGCAGTCTTCAGTAGAAGAGAACTCACCAGTCCTCACATCGCCATCTGACAAGATCATACCAGCCCCAAACCCACCCAGAAAACCATTCCCTCCTCCCGTAGGATCAACCACCCTCCCCTGATTCATTTCCGTCCAATACGCCCGTGTCCAACCTTTCCACCGCTGCGATAGCGTATAACACCCCTCTTTCCCGACTCTGACCACTATTACGGGTATGTCTGTCCCCGAATTCAGGGCTGCACATCGCAAATGAGAACGAAGGATTCCAGCGGCATTTTCAGTCTGAGTCCTCATTGGCGTGTTGACCGAGTCGGTGTTGGGGGTGATATGCAGGATGTACTGTAATTCGAGAAGATTGGGAGAGATGACTTCAAAGTTGATTGCAAGGCGACACCAATCTTCGACCTCTAATCGCTGGCCACCCTGTATGGTCAGTCAAGATCACTCAGATAGGGATGGAAAGATAACGAAGAGGCCATACCTGAACATCGAGCGGTTCCCAGATCATCTTAGGCTTCCAGCCCCTCTCCACGCCATCGACTTCTCCCTGTCCGATAGCGTCGCGCACAGCTATAATGTCCCTCGCTCGGGGATGTCGAACGACGACGTGAACCCATTCGGGCGGACTGGTATTGAAGGGCGAAGGTAGACGGACGAGGTCTGACAGGTGGATCTGTAGTGACGGAGTGAGGTATTGGAACGACTGGTGGCCTTCTCTGATATATCAGCTGGCGGACGTGGGTGGTCTCTTGCCAATTCCAGAAGAAGATACAGGATGAATAAAGATCACAAGATTCGCAGAAGAGAAGCGACCAGAGTCCAGACTCACCCAATTTCTCCCCCCGAGTAGATATTCAACGCCCTCGTCGTCCCTCCTTGTCTCTTCCTCCAGTACACCCCCTCGCCGAGGACGGTCAATTGCTTTTCGAACGCAGGAGGGAAATCGTTGCCTTTGTCCACGACAATACCTACTTGCTGAGATGGCAAGAATAGCCTCGCGCCCATCATTGCTGATCAGCCATCAGCTATCAGTCATGGCGATAGAGTTCTGAGAACAGCCCCTGAGCGGGAGAGCAATTACTGACCGTACACCCCTCCTCCACCTATCTGATCAATCAGCGCCATCACCTCATACTCAGTCGTATGACAGAGGAGAAACACACAATCTCATCCTCTGTTTGCCTCTTTGATCCGTCAGGATCTGTCACTTCGAATTGATCAATGATGAACATCCCTACAGAGTCAGCCTTGCTAGCAGCACAACTTCTCCGAAATCGTTCTGTGCTTGAGATGAGTTAGATGATGAGCGATACATTAGGCCAATCAGCGACGAAGCCTATAGAGTAATCATCGCCATGGACTGGTTCTGGCAGACCACTGGCTGACTGACCTAGAGTTGCGATTCGACCTTTACGCCGTAAGGTATCTGATGTTGGCGGATCGCCTAGGATATCGTCGAGTGGTGTCATCTTGATCTGAATGTATTTATAAGACGACGATGGAAATGGAGTGTCTGACGATTGAGGTGAAGGGAGAAGGAAATTATCAGCTTCTGAATCTCACGTCGATTGTCGCGAGTGCGCAAGGCCGCCAAGATCACAGATTCTAGTGATGAGTTAGTAACTTACTGAATCGAGACCTACCGCCCCGCCTGCCTACAAGACTCGAATGTACATGTACAATTCTGCATATACACGGGCCTATCTACACGCTACAATCTCGCACCACCGCCCACCTCACGGCGTCACGCTCAAAGCCGCCAGTCCACTGAAGATCCATACGGGTACTCCATCCCACCCGGCCCGGCCTCAGGGTTATACAACCCAGAATCAGGTGCACCAATGAGGTCCAGTGGATCCCGCTCCGTATCTAGCTCAGGCTCAAACAAGGCATGTCGCCACACTTGGTCATCGGTGCCCGAGAGATCAATCACCACACCATCCCGCCTCCTGTCCCTCCTGCCCGTATCCCTAGTCGTCTCTCGCATCTCCCTCTGTGACATCATACTCAGAGGAAGACCATCCCTCCTACGTTCGCCTTCCCCTCGTCGACTACGCACATATTCCGCCATTTCGCCAATCAATGGGTACTCCAACCCTCCACTCCCCTCAGCCTCATCCCTCGCTGCATCCTCCTCCCGCGCCAACCGCCCATCCTGCCTGATTTGCTGCAACTGCCTCATCCTGTCCCTGAGCCCCGGAAGGGGCCTCAATGCCCTCTCTCGCCGACTCTCCATTTCCTCCCATTCAGCCTCTCCCGTCCGCGGCGCATAAGGCCTCGAGACAAATGGCGCGTCAATGTCATCCTCCTCTGATACATCCTCATCGGCCTCTTCATCTCCCGCCCACGCTCCAAACATCGCCTCGACCTCATCATCAACATCCAGGTCTATCCTTCGCCTCCTCGTCCTTCGCTCCTCCGCCGCATCCTCCTCATCCTCGGCATCATTACGATCTCGCCTTCGGCGCATCGCACCGAGCAGGGTTCCGGGCCTGTATGGCCGGATTGGAGGTGCACGGGAGAGATATGCCTCCATCTCCGCCTCAGCCTCATCGTCGTCGTCGAGGAAGCTTGGTCCACCCGCCGGAGTGTACTCGTCAAGCCACGCCCGGCTAGCTGCACTCGGCGGGCTAGGCGCTCGGGCTTGAGCACCCGGAACGAAGGTTGCTGCAGAGGGATCGAGGCCTAGTCGGCGCATTCGACTGGGGGATTGGGGTCGGCTGGAAGTAGAGGCTGAAGCCGGTCCCGCGGCAGGGACAGGAACAGACGGCCGAACTCGAGGAAGCAAGGGGGCAATCTCGGTGCGTCTTCGTAGAGGGGGTTGAGGAGCTGTTGCAAAGGTGTACAGCTCAGAGGGATTTCGAGAGGGGTCCGTAGAATCGGTTCCTGGACCTGCCCGGGCGAGAGCGGCTATGGCTGCGGCGGCACGGTCTCCGCCGTATACGTCACGTTGGCGTTCAGCGCGTAGCAGCCGAGTATGTTGTCGACGGGGTGGGGATCGGGACCGAGTGGAATCTGAGTCGGTTCCGATGGATATGGGATCCCGACGTGTCCGACCGGATCCAGCGTGTGGTTCCGTATTGCGAATATCCGCCATGAAGTCTGAGATTGGACGTCGGTTGGGGTTGCGCGAACGGACATTTGTTAAATGTGATTGCTACCACATCAGCTTCGAATCTCCAGTCAGTGTTGAAGAGATAGCTCACCTGAATCAATGTCCTGAAGCACGCCTGGATGGCTTTGTCGGATGTATCGAGAGTTCTGACAAAAGTCCGGAAACGTAAGTCGACATTGCCAGATTCGAGTAGAGGATCTTGACACGCGTTACTGTCCATCAGCGATCGCCACTAAGGATCTCAGTAAGAATACTTACAATAACTGCTTGACCTTGTTATTTAGAACACGGTCAAACTCCGCTTCGGCCCAACGACCCATTGTGGGAATGAATGGCTGCTTTGGTTGGGATAGCTGGCAACCTTGTCGCCTTTTGAATGATTTCCGTGGGAGTCGAGGTGCGCCCTCTTTCTTGCTCCCTTTGGCGCGTGGATATAGGTACCCTTGTCTATACGAGCACAAGTCCGGTCGAGTGAGAGTAGTTGTGTGTGAGTGAGTGAGTGACTGGGTGGCCAAAGGAAAGAGACGCGCTGAAAAGGCTACAGTATGCAGGGCGGACATGTCCGGTGGGGCTCCGCTGTTATTGGGGTTATTTCCTTTTTATCCCGCCACTCACTCAACCTACACCAATAGCAACAAGCTCTCTATGCTGTTGATACAACTTCAACCTACACCATGCCAAAGATAAGAACATCACGGACAAAGCCCCCACCAGAGGGGTTCGAGGATATACAGTGCGTTCATGAAACCCGTGTGTCGTCGAGGATAATCAGCTCACAACCACAGGGATGTCCTCGAAGATTACGAAAAGAAGATGAGGGATGCAGAGAGTGAATCGCATGAGGGCAAGCGGAAGGCCGAGTCTGTGTGGTGGGTTTGATTGTGCAATTATCTACCCAGAGCCACGCTCTACGTCCCACCATCTGGACTTTGCGTCCGAAGTTCTTACCAAGCGAAGCTGAGCTAATCCCACCAGGCCAATCATGAGGTTATCCCACGCGAGATCACGATACATATATGACCTATACTACAAGCGCGAATTAATATCGAGAGAGCTGTACGATTGGCTCATCAAGCAAAAATACGCAGATGCAGATCTGATAGCAAAGTGGAAGAAGTGAGTTAGGTGTTCACTGAACGTTTGGCGTCGCTCGATCCACAAGCTGACAGAACTCAGGCAGGGATATGAGAAGCTATGTTGTGTGAGATGTATACAAACGAGGGATATGAACTTCCAGGGCTCGACATGTATCTGTCGAGTCCCCAAGGCGGTCTTGAAGAAGGGTATCGTTGTGGAATGTCCACATTGCGGTGAGTTGCCCCTTGAGATCTGGTTTAGGGTGGAGCTGATCTTGCAGGATGTAGAGGGTGTGCCTCTGGTGATTAGGAGAATCAATCAGCGTTAATGCATATATCGTATGTTGTATCATCGTCAAGCCTTCCCTCGTAAGACTAAGCCACTCAATCTGCAGCAGACGCTATTCACACAATCTGACAAGTTTACTCTTAACTAAGCTATCGCTACATCCCAACACGAACCCGTCTCTATAGATTGAATAATCTGAACGATATACATACACACGAAGCACACGACGATGTGAAGATAGTCTTATTGCAATAACCGGGACAGCCAACTCTCTTTGGGCCGCGCCCTTTGCGGGCCACGCTTGTCTGTCCTCGACCTTCTTCGCCGCCTTGACCCGTCTCGCCCTTGCCTCGTACTCTGTCCTTGCTCTGAGGTCTCTTGCGCCTCCCTCGACTTTTGCTCCCACTCTCGCCATGCTCGCTTGTCTTCCTCTACGAGCTCTCCCCTCGACACATTCATCGCCTCTCGCTTCCCTCTCGTTCCAGGCGGCTCGCCTCCATCGACCACTGGCGACTCGCCACATATCGCCAAAGCCAGCAGGTGCTCATGGTCCTTCACGCCCCTTTTCGACGTCGTCTTGCCAATCTTGTCCATGAGGTTGCTGACCGTACGACGGCCTTGTTCTCGATTGTCGCTTATCCAAAGCCCGAATTTGAATTTCGCCCAATCCACCTCAGCGCTCGTAAAGGGCGTCCCACATCTTTTCTTGAATTCGCTCTGGAGTCGATGGATCTCACATGAGTTGCCGGTCGAGATAGCATACGACGGCGATGTGGGTTTGCAGCTCTGGCAATTTCCCCCGCTCATGAGTTGCGCGTCAAGCATTGCCTGCCCGGTGATATCGATGGCTGGTCCCCCACATCTCCTGCGCATATCGCGCAACCACTCAAAGCTGTCAGTCAGGTATGTCTTGCAGGCGTAGCGGTACGCGGCCGCTACCACGCAGCTACCGGGCTCGAGGTGTCTCGCAGAGGAGAGAGCGCTAGCGGAATAGCACGCTGCAAGGACGACATCGGTTTTAGGCCGACCAGTCTCTGAAACGGTAGTCATGATCCCGTGCAGGTCGGCCTGGGCTTGGAGCTCGCGGCCAAGACTGCCAGCCTAGTAAGAGTAAGCTCAGCATTACCTGAATCACTCACGATGTAATCCCTCAAAAAGCCTTCCGTGTTTGTCGGGTAAGCCTTATTGAATTGCAGCTCATGCTGACCTTGACTGCTGAGACTTCCGTGTGATGATATGATGATGGTAATGTTTTCACCTCTCCACTTTACAGCGTGTGATCTGAAGCCTTCTAAAATCTCTGATTTGGTACAATCTCTCTTCCCATCCCCTACGATGGTGTATCGATCCCTCATACCTTCGTCCTCATTGAGCATCATCTCGCAAGACTTAACATCATTCTCAAAGTCCTGCCATGCCTCACCGCCGGGTCCAACAAGGAGGATCACGCTGTTCCGCGTTGAGACGTCGACTGCCTGGGGGGTAGTGGGCTTGGAGTAGAGAGGCGTTGGAAGCGCTGAAACAGATTGGTATGATGTGGAGAATGAATCTGTTGGGTACTGGTAATTGGATTCCGAAGGTGGAGCTTCACTTGGGTCTGGAACCCCCCAGTTGAGATCCGAAAGGGGGGCTCCATATGGAGCTGGAGCCCAGCCAGGAGGCGGCTCTGTATAGCCGACACGGTAATTGGGATCATCGTACGGTTCGCACTCAACGTCGCTCATCTTGAAGCGAGCTGCGAGAGTCGGAGACCGATGAACGTGTCGTGTATGTTGGGATGTATCGACTTGGTACGATGAGTGAGATGCGTCACGTTAGATTTAAACGGAGGAGGAATACCAATGGGATCGTCAGAATCACAAAAGCACAGATGACAGTTGGGTCAGCCAGGCAGCTCGATGAGTTTGTCGATGGGGAACCTGGGGTTCCTTTCAACCATCATGTCAAAGTCACTTTCCTTACCTTTGACTCCCTGAAACCAACCGTAAGAACCAAAGGTACACTGCTCTAAGCTAGCGAGCTCGTCCCTCAGGCCGTCCTTTGTTGACAGTTGCATGTTGTATGTGATCGAACGCGTCGCAGCATTGTGCTTGTGGCCTGCGGGTCAGTGTTTGAGAGTCATGACATCAACATTCACAGCTTGCCAGATCGACCTGGGCTCCCCCCAACACTGTGTACAGATCAGTGACATCAAGGCCCTGAAAACATCCTTGGCCTATGTACGATGCTGGCCTATGTACGATGTTTGAGAAAGGAAGTAAATGAATAGGTAGATAGATCAGGCTAGGTGCGGGTCTTTTGCAAAACTCTTTGAGCCCAATTGACTTCGAGGGACGTCTCTCTTCCTCCGCCCTCTTGACTCCCTTGGTTTCTCTCGTGCCATTTGGACCTCTTGGATCTGGGCCCCTTGCGCCTGATCTGGTGCTTCTTGACTTCCCCGTACATTCTGCGTCCCCTCCTTCGGCTTTCTTCAACGACTTTTACTCCTCTTTCTCTGGGAGCTTTAGGCGCACCTTGCCTCTCTCGCGTCAGTTGAGTCAAATGCGTTGTTGCTGTCTCTTGCGTCGTTGCGGCTGCAGTTGCTTGTGTGTGTTACGTGTCCGGTGATTCGTGCGTCTGTTCGATCTTTCGGGCCTTTGGTCCGCTCGTCGCCCGCCCTCTCCTCGTCTTCTGCTCCAGGCCTTCAGGGTAATCGGTCACAGATCGCCATTGCCAGCTGATATTCCGAGCTACCCGCCTGTACCACCCGCGCTGAGCCTATCCGATCCATCAGATCCTTGATCTTTGCATCGCCGATCTTCTTGTCGTTATTCACCCACCCTCCCCACTTTCGTCGAGCCTCCGTCAGTTCCTCACTGGTAAACGGCCTGCCATATCTCCTCGTGAGATCGTCCTGTGGGTGATGAGCCTCGTAAGACTTCTCGACTGAGTCAGAGGTTGAGATTGCATAGCTTGGCGTACTTCCACAGCATCTCTGACACGCAGTAACTGCCGTCATGAATTGCGTATTGAGTATCGATCGGGCGGAGAAGTCAGTGTGCGCGATCTTGGCGTTTCCAGCATGGAGGCGGTCGAAGATTTGCGACAAGTATCTTGAACATGCCGTAGAATCCGAAGCAGCTAGGAGCCTGCTGCCGAAAGGAAGTTCCTCTGCACAGCTGAGAGCTATCCCTGAATTGCAAGACGCAAGGACGAGGTCGATCTTCGGTAGATCGGTGGGAGAGTCGATTGGCGCAATACCACGCTTTCTCAGCAGAGGGATAAACTTGCCGACCTGTCAGGTAAGCTCAGCAATCTCTAGTAACGTACGATATCATCCGTCACAAAGCTCTTTGTCTGAGTCCTTGCCTGCCGACTGAGTCTGAGCGAATGTTCTCCTTCCAGATTCTTGGCATGCGAGGAAACAATAACCGTAATGTTCTCGCCTCCCCACTTGCTGGCATGTTCGGTGAAACCTTCCAAAATCATCTCTTCCGTGAGGTCGTCCACTCCATTTCCCTTGATGGTGTATCGACCGCGCATGTCTTTGTGGCTGCGGAGCGTGGATGTGCAGGTGTCAACATCTTTTGTAAAGTGCTTATTGACCTTGCCCCCTGGACCAACGAAAAGGAGCACGCTGTTTCGGAGATCAGGAGTGGTGGATGTAGGCTCAGGAATGGGCTCAGATGAGGTTGGTATGGTCGTTTTGGTCTTTCGGTTTCGGCCTGGTTTTGACGGTTTTGACGATCTGGATCGGCCAGAAGCAGCGGGGGAGAACAGCGTGTTTGCGAGCTGCGTGACTAGGCTGGCCATGATGAGCAGTGCGAATTCTCCTCCTTTATGAAGACTCGGAGTTGAGTTGAGGGGAAGATAGCGGCTCAGACGACCGAAGGTATAGAAGTATGTTGGCAAGAGAATCAGCTGGAAGGGCGCTAGCAGGATTCACGCGCGGGCTGCGATGAGGGGAGAGCGGAAGGAGCTGGGTGGGGTGAGCTTGATTATAGTGATATAGCACTCGGACGGCTTGCCGTGCCGAATCGTTGAGCCGAGAGTGGTGACCTGAGTGTGTGGGATGAGGGATGGGGATGAAGTATGAAGCGATGTTGGCTCGGCGGCCTAAGTATACAACGCCCGCGCATTTGTGCCCAAACGCAAGCGGGGTACAGCACGCAGGGTCAGAAGTGTGACATCCTGTGTCTCGCCTGCCCTCCCTTTGATGGGTCGAACGGGTAGCAGCGTGGAAACGCGGGGTTCTCGCGCTGGCAGAGTGGGATCTGCTTCCCTGGTACTATAGCTCGGAAGATGCGAGCTGGTCTGGGCTGAGCAGTGTTGACCCCGGTGAAATGTTTTCCGAATCGATACATCTCAAGCAATCTACTTCCATCCATCCATACCTCAGACAAATCAGCCGTCCAAGACAGCGACCAGATTCCTGATTATCAGCTTTGATCATCTGACGACATTGGTGATGTGAACATGGCAGATGAGGATAGATCAGACAACGGAGTGGTCCTCTTGCGAGGATAGGTTCGATTCCAGGGAACTGTCGACACGGTGTAATATGTAGAGGGAGACCCAATCATCAGAGAAGTAAGGCAAGGGAGTAGTGAAGGGGAGGAGGAGAGGGAGAATGACATACGAGGAAAGAAGGATGTTGATAGGATTTGCGAAATGTTTATCGGGTCTTGAAGTCTGGATGTTAGTCAGCTTCTTCCATGCTACTGTGATTTGGGGGCGGCAACTCACACTCAAGGAGGACCTGGAGGGCGGGGGTGTCCTGGCCGTAGTTGGTGATGACGACGCAAGAGCAGCCGACGACCTTCCGGGGCTTACCCTCACGGTCGATCTTCTGTCAAGGTGTCAGCGAGGGTCTAAAACCGCTTTTGACCAGGAACTTACGGCAAGACCAGCCCAGGTACCGAGGACCTTGGCGTCGGAGACCTTGATGAGCTGGATGTTGTGCTCGGCGCAGAGAGCCTCAATGAGCTTGAGGTACTCGGCTGTGGGGTAAGCAAAGATTCAGGGGAGAACGCCGAATAGTCCTTCATTCCATCTCCGCCTCATTGAGATCCTGCAAATCTCCATCCTCGTCAACCCATTGCTCCAATTCATCCCTACATCCCCCACCCTACGCAACACCTCCCGTGAAAAATCACCAAAACGCACCCTCAGTCACAGTCTCAACAAGGACACACAAGTGCGCATCCCTCTTGTCGAGGGCCTTGGCGCACTCGCGCAGACCACGAGCCAAACCATCGTGGTAAAGCGCAGTCTTGATGACGGACTGAAGGGCATCCTCAACAGACATGGGTCCGGAAGATTCCTTGACTTCGACATCGGCGATTTCAACATCGGCCACAGGGGCGTTGGAAGCGGTTTCGGAGCCGGCGTCAGACATTTTAAGGGGGATTGGTTTTAGCCTTCTTCCGCTGGCGGATTAGAGAGAAAGGGTATAGGGGTGGTGTGGTGAGGGTAAGTTATGCGTAGAGGCTTTGGATGGAGTGGTGCGTAATTTTGGCTGGTGTCAGTCAAGTGCGGGGGCGGAGATTGCCGGAAATTTCGACAAGGGGCGGATGTGGCACTTTGGGTCCGTGCGTCGTTTGTGAGGAATGTTTCTTGGGTGCCTTGAGACCAGAGATCGGTTGTAGAGTTTCAGAGATCAGACACAATTCGCCTCCTCAGCTCCCACTCGTAGGTCCGAAGGATGCTGCGCGGGATATATGCTATATACAACATGTCGCCTCTCTATCCATTCTAGTTTGGATTGATCCTGTCCAGCTCTTCCCGTGACCTCCATACCCTCACTCCGCCCCTTCTTTCGGCCTCATCCTGCGCCCAGTCAAACCCGTTCCACATACGCCACACCTCTCCATACCCCCTATGTTCCAGCACATCAGCCACGCTCTTCCCATCGCTC
Source organism: Dioszegia crocea (assembly GCA_001600615.1). Classification (NCBI taxonomy): domain Eukaryota; kingdom Fungi; phylum Basidiomycota; class Tremellomycetes; order Tremellales; family Bulleribasidiaceae; genus Dioszegia; species Dioszegia crocea. The sequence continues at coordinate 534,043 of BCKK01000009.1, forward strand.
CCTACTTCCAGCAACGACCCAAAGAGGATCAAATGTGACGGCAGGGCTGTACCGTCTATCTCGTCCGCGCTAATCACCTTATGCAGGGAAGAGGGAGGATATGGGAAGACAGTCTCGAGGTACGATACCGGCGATTCGTAAAAGATGGATTGCTGCGTATGATGGCTGGCCAGACTATCCGTTCTTGGATAGCATCAGCTCAATCCACGCCAAAGGAGATTTTGAGACTCACCCTATCGGAGGTTCGCAAGTGAGGAACCAAGCCGGAATATCTTTATGAAGATGGCTCATCCACGGTGTCGAATGGCACGGCATGAGCGCTACGAGACTCTTCACCTCACCCACATCTCCTCTCCGAAGAGCATTCATCACCTCCACCTGAGCCCTTCCGTGAAAGATATTGAGATAGAGAAATGGCATGATTGGAGCGAGGAGAATGAGGTAGAATGGACGTTTCTTTAGGCGCACGTACTGCCTGAAACAGGCCAAGATGCTTCCTTGCACACCTTGGACAGGTGCGTATGATTTGAAAAATGGCGGTAAGGCAAAGATGAGCAATGGAGGTAGAAAGGGGTGGAGGAATCGCCATTCCGAATGAGGGGATAGGGAAAGAGTGGCGATGGCGAAAGTTAGGGCTCGGGCGAGGGTACGGAGGCATTGCGGCCGGTCCAGGGCTGAGAGGGAGGCGGGAAGAAGCCGAGAGGGCAAGAGGGCAGACATGAATCCCTGTGCGAACCAATGCCAGAGTGGAAAGAGCATGATAGGGAGGCTTTGGGTGAGGTGGTAGAGAGGGTTGGTAAGGCCGTAATTTGCCGATAGACCGGAAAAGAGGTTGTAGTGGATGAATGTTAGGATAGGGAAGTATAGTCGGCCGGTTATGGCGTAGTCTACCCCGGTAGAAGCGGCAAAGACTGCGCAGCTGGAATTGTCAGCTGTGTCTCCTAACAGAGCGGTCTCTGGAAAGTAGCTTACGCTGAAAGTACAGCCATCAGCACGGCTTGTGTAGCACGAGACAGGCCCAATACCCGCCATGTCCTCACAACATGCTCCACACCCAGATAGGCCCAAAATGAGAGTGTGGTGGGTCGGATGCACACAGCCAGAGTAGCCAGAGCAGCCGACAGTGCCAGGCTAGTCTCAGGCCTAAGTGTATCAGCAAGACAACTTTCAAGCGGTTTGATTACCCACAATCTGGTGGAGTCGATGTGCGGTGCTATTCGATCCATCATCACGTAGTCCATCTCCGCCCTGTCTTTGAGATGAAGATTGTCCACTCCCTCCGATCCATCCTTAGCTGTGGCTTTTGCCTCGACTTCCTTCTCCTTGACTGTCGCCTCGTCTTTTGGCAAGGATATGGAGGCAGGCGCCTCTGGTCGGTGTAGCGGGAAATAAAGCAGAGCCAGGGCAGTAAGTAGCGTTTCGGGTGAAGTCGATAATGCTCGAGGGAGGATGTGCGCATTGAAGAGAGAGGTAAGCGATAGTAACATCTGCTCTGTGAGCTATGTGACCTTGAGGATGGAAACGGTAAAGGAGCTGGGTTCGAGCACTTACAGCAGCTGGGCCAGCGCCGGGGCCCAAGAACTTGATTCCGAGGAAATACGTTGCATAGTCGGTGAACGCAGCGATGAGCGCACCGACCAGTCTCGGCCCTAGCTACAACCATGAGCTGATTTCGCACAACATGACACGCACAATGTAGCTCACCGTGAGAACTCTGCTCTCTAAACCCAAACCCTGTAACCCTTTATAGACCGACGCGAACACCCCAGGCCATATCCAGCCCCTCATCCGCCCTCCGACTACTAGTTGATCACACCACGTATATCCAATTCCCCCTGGAGGCGCAGGGAGGTCCCGCCACTCCCACGTCAAGTGGCCAAACCCAAAGACCAAGGCGTGTGCAGGTTCGAGAGACTGGTAGAATTCGTCTGGCTGGAAGAAAGTTTGCGGGAGTAAGAGGGCTGGTAGGAGTCGGAAGGCCAGAGCAGTCAGTAGAGCTGTAGGTATGAACTGTCTGGACTGATTAGGGGCATGGTGGGGCATGATCTGATGTCTGAGAGGTCAAAGGTGGATGGTTAGGCGTTGGCCAGAGCGCACAGGCCGGTGGAGGTGAGGTATGCGGACATCGGATTCATCTCCGTCGCACATTGATCGTCCAAGCTGATCGCTGTGTGTATAGGACTTTCCTTCTCCATCATTCTTTCTGAATACACCCTGTCTCTACAGAAACTAGACGTCCCAGTAGAATGGTAAGTTCACAATCCGGTAGGCTCCAAGATTGCAGGTCAAGAGCTGACACCCTTCAGTCGCTAGCCTACCTCAACGCCGAATCCTCATCGGGTACTTCTCCTCCCCAGACTCAGCCTGATTCACACTAACGTCCCAGTACACCCCGACGACATCTGGGCTTTAAAATGGACAGCTACCAACCACATCATATCAGGAGCGGCAGACGGGCATATGCGTATCTTTGACGCATCAGAGCCATCAGTCGCGGTGTACGATCTAGCTACGAATCCACTTGCTATCGCTTCTTTGAGCGTTTCGGCCGATGGTCGATATGCGCTATCGGCGAGTCTGGACGGGACGGTGTCTATTGTAGATGTGTTAGAGGGCAAAATTGACGGTAGGGCTGAAACATCACGGGAAAAAGTGGGGGGAAGTGGTATGTCAACCTAAGCTAGGGCATTATAGAGGCTGATGTCTAGAAATCCCTGCATACGCTTGCGCTTTGCATCCCTCCGCATCAGCTTATGCTTACTGCGGTCGATCTTCAAAGATTGTCCTCCGCCCTATCGACTCTGACGCTCTGTCGTCGCTCGGCACGCAAAATGGAGATGGTGAGGACGGTTCAGAATCTATAGGAAAGGGACCATTAGGCGGGGAAGGAAATTTGGTCGACACAGGAAAGGGGAAGTTCGCAATGGACATCAAATTTGTGAGTTGGAGCGTTGTCAGGCCATAGGATAGCTGGCGCTGAAGCTGACGTGATAGTCGCCTGATGGTCGACAATTAGCGCTGTCAACGGAGAATGGACTCATTACCGTCATTGACGCAGAGTCGTCATCTGTCGTGGCGACGTATCAGTCACATGCGATGGCAGTGCGAACAATCTCGTGGTCGCATGATTCTCAAGTAAGCTGGCCACCCGATGTTGCTATGCAATCTACGGGCCAATAAGCTGATCCCCGCAGTGGCTCTTTTCCGGATCGGACGATCACCGTATAGTCCTACATGATATCCGCGCAGGATCCAAAAGTGGAACAGGCGGGAAAGGTGAAGGCGCAGTAGCGATTTTGCAAGGACACCAGAGTTGGGTGTTGTCGGTCGCCGCGGGGCCAGATGGGAGATTATTAGGATCAGCGTGAGTTGTCGAGTTCACTATTCAGTCAAGGAGCGGGACGGAAAGGATTAGAAGCTGATGTACCAGTGGAGCAGATAAACAGGTCAGACTGTGGGACATCGCCCAGAGGACATCGGTGTTCACGACAACTACCGCTGCGCCTGTTTGGGCATTCGACTGGCAGCCTGAAACTGTCACGAGTGGGTCTTTGGGTGTAGGCAAGATGTTTGCGGCGGGTGGGGATGAGAAGAAGGTCATGATTTATCGGGCGGCGGGGAGTGTGTAGGTGGGTTGCGGACGGTGGTGCATCGGTGTGCTCGGGGAAATGTTGCGCCGAAGGATGAGTCTCAGCAACATGGGTAACCACGCAAAAAGAAGATCCGTCAGGCCTCAGCCGTGAATGATTGCTTCAAATCCTAGATCAAGAGAGAGGTCCATCATGTATCTCCCACTATGCGTCAATCTAGCAGGGATCATCGATCAGGCGCGAATTACTCAAGCAGAGCGCGATACATACAGAGTCAAGATAGAGACTGCAATGAGCAGTCAGCAGTGCAGTATGTAGAGGTCCACAAACAAGTTTGAAACAACAGAGCGGCGAGCGCCATTGTGACCCGTGCCTGATTGTTGATCTCACATGGGATGGGTTAGACCGAATTGAACCTTGAGTTGAAGTTCGAGCTACTTTACCATCCCACGCTCCCGGGCTCCGATCAGCTACGGACCTCGTCACACATATGTATGTCCATCCCATGGTTCATACGTTCAAGCCTTGCACGCAGCACAAGACATGCCATTATTAGCAGCTATCAGCAGAAGTAAGCCAAGGAGCTCCGGAGAGTCCGGACGACAAACAACACCGGCTGTTCTCCGGCTGCCTCTGAAAATCAAGCTTGAAGACTCATATATAGACTCGTCCACCAGCGTCCGGCCGTCAATTACCGACTCGAACTCCACCCTTCTTGTTCCTTGATATTTCCATCTCCACCACATCGGACGATTCCAGCATGCTCGCCTCTCTACTCACCACCGTTCTCCTTGTCTCTTCCGTCCTCGCTGCGCCCTCCCCTCAGCCGGGCTACAAGCAGACCAGTCGTCAAGCCGTGACCGAGCGCCTAAACGAGAGAGCAAACGGTGTAGTCCGTCGTCAGGCCCCCTCTGCCAGGTTGTACCTTACCTGCCTCGACTCCCCCCTCCAAGCAGGCCAGGGCTCGGTCTTCGCTCGTGTCACAGACACCAGCTTCACGCCTGTCCAGGGCAACGACGCAAGGCTTCTTACAAGTACCCCCCAGAATCAACTGATACTCGCAGCCAGACGTTGGGCTTTTTTACCTATTCCCTGGAACCAGCCTGGCGGATTGTACCAATCAGTGTGCACTCAGTGAGTCATATTTGTCACAGCACTGCCCAGGACTGACTAGGGAATAGCTCCGGATAGTTGCCAGGCTACGACCTTCGCGCCCGATTTTCCGCCCATGGGAACCTGCGTTGGACACGCCGGCTACACCGAAGTGGGCGGTGATGGTAGTGGGTTGGACTATGCGTTCGCATCGAATGACTGTGCCTCATTGGCTTCGCTCAACCCTGGTGAGTAATTGCATTGCATTCCAACAAAGCTGACTATCAGGTGTCTCTACCAAGGACTGCTGTAACTACTACGCACCAGCTGTGACGCCCGGGGAACAACTGCCGTAGATGCCGTGGACGTTTTCTCCGAGTACAGCGATGAAGTTGATCCGGATCTGCGGACGCGGCGGGCGATGTGATGATGGACACTTCTCTGTACACAAGTGATACTATGCTATAATGGTAGTTGCAACTATCATGTTGCTAGCTGTTTGCGCTTTTCGCGGTCAGACTCAGATTCAAATTCGGATCCCAGTCTTGCAAGCTGGCATCCCATTCAAACATCACATGTTCTCCCTGTCTACCCATTGCCTAAATCCATCCTAGCCCTTGTGCTCCACAATCTCCGAAACAAGTTTCCCACCCCTAACAACCGTCTTAATCTGCTCCGGTATCGGCCTCTCAACCAAATCGCCATCCTCCCCTTCCGGCGTCGAGATATTCAACGCGCTAGTCTTACTAGTGATAATCTCCACAGACCCCATACCCTCTTTACTAAGGTACAACTGGCCTCCATCCGTATTATCAACCTGGATCGTAGGTACCGTGCCCGTAATTTGAACTTCGAACGACGGGGATGAAGTAATCGACAAAGCCGAGACAGCCGAATCGAGCACCACGGCGCATTTCTTACAATTCACCATGGTGACTGCGTTGATTTTGCCCGTGATACGGATGGTAGAGTTTTTGCAGGAGAAGATGTGGACAACGTGCGACAGGGAAGTTTCGATTATTTGGATATCACGATTATCTTCGTGATATTCCTGCAGTATAAGCTGAGCCCATAGACGGAGGGGAAGACATACCACGAGCCACTTGTTCCCACCTTCCAATTCAGTCTTTGGAGGTTTTTTAGTCGCCGCGCTGCCGAATGTCGGTTTTGGCTTGACGGCAGGTGCAGTCTTCTCGGTTCCGGCGGGAACAGGAGCTGCGCTACGCAATTCCGGGTTCTTGTGTGTCTGCTGAGATGGGTCGACCTTCTTCAAGCCGGAAGTCACCGAGCCGCCTTTGTTCAATGCGGCGAGAAGACCGGATGGACCACCAGCCGATGCGGGACCGGATGCCGGTGCCGGGGTGGTTGCTGGGGCGGGGGCTGTTTTGGCGCTGGATGAGGGCACTGAAGATGGCGCGGGGGAGCCCTGCTAATGTCAGAGACAGTATCAAGGATGGACAAAGGGACTCACCTTGGCATTCCAGGATACACCGGTGGTGTGGTGTTGCTTGACGTACGCCTGTAATGCGTCGATAAGGGCTGTGAAGGATTTGGCCCATGTGACAGCTTCAGGTTTACTGTCCGTTAGCTCGTCGCGATATGTCGTCCAGCCAGAACTCACGTTTCCTTGAATTGCTTTGTAACTCGGTCCGCCCAGAATTGCGAGGCGTTCTTCATCTCGGCGATGAATGGTGCCGGTGCGGGTTCCTCTACATCAGCATAGCTCGTCCCGGCCGATATGGGGTGCGAAAGGAACAACTCACAACTTGGACCCATCCCCATGCCGAAACACCCTCTCCGACCGTACTGAGGCACGCTCCCCAATCCCGGCCCTCTTTACCCCGCCCAAGCTTATCCTTGGCCTCCATAATTGCCTGAATGGCCTGAGCTTGGGGGCCGAGCAGACCCGGCAGATCCTTTGCAGCTGGTTTGGCGTGCTTAGAAGCTAGAGCAAGGAAGTCGAGCTGGGCTTGTAAGAGGGGTGGGAGCAGGGCAGCCTGGAATATCAGCACAGCTCTCGTCGTTCAGCACGGACTGTGACCACTAACGTGCTGCGCAACTACACCACCCAGGGGCTCAGACTTCGTCATGAACTCTGCAAGCGGACCAGAAATAAGATCCTGGTAAGCCTGGACATGCGGCGCAGAGGGCGTCTCGTCGGCCGTAGCTGCTAGTGGGGCCGACGGCATGGCAGGTGAACCAGTAAGTGTATCGTGCGTCGACATAGTGGGTGATCGCATTGTCTGTGAGCCGGAAGAAGTGTGAGAAACAGCCACGTCTTCTAAGCGCGAAGTGACAGCTTGGAGAGTCAGCTAGGGTGAAGTTGAGCCAAGCCATGGGGGGCATACCTTCAAGTCGTTTCCTGAACGCGTCATCAGATAAGTGCGGAATGAGGTGGTGGAAGGAGGAAAGACTTACAGGATTGTGGAGAGATTGTGCATCCCGCTATTTGTGGCTGCCATGCTGTCCATTTATCTAAGGGTAGGAGGGGGTAGAAAGGGGAGGGATGTGTAGATGGTCGAGCTCGCTGTTACTAGGGTCGTGCTCACTGTTCGCTGTGCCCGGAGTAGATGCCGTAAACACGTTGCCATTGAGTGCAACCAAGCTCCTATCAACCCATCTCCCTTCCGATAACTTTGCGACGACTACAAGGGTTCTGACGAGCAGATACGATAGGAGCAGCAGCATTGAGCTCTGCATTCAAGTATCACTACAGCAATGGACAATATCCGAATAGCCAAAGTCGACAACGTCACGCTTGATCGCCTCGTACCCCCTTCATCCTCCTCTTCCTCCTCTTCCACCCCTACGCCACTACGCCAGACCGGTACACTACACCTCACACCCCATCATCTTATATTCCACGCCTCCCAACCCTCCAGCGAGGAGATAGAAGAAGTATGGATATCTTACCCCTCAATTACCCTCCTTACTCGACTACCACAGACTTTCGCGGGCAAGTATCCCCTCCAAATCCGCACGAGGAGCTTTGAGAGTTATGTCCTTGGATTTGAGAGGCCGATGGAAGGTGGAGCAGAGGATGTCTGGCTCAGCGTCAAGGATTGTGCTGTTGCCGGTGAGTCTGACCGCAATGAGGAGCTGATGAGGTAGCGTCGGTCGAACAGCTCTATGCCTTCTTTTACACCCTCCCTCCTCCTATCTCATCCTCTTCCAAGCTCTCAATACCGGCATCTTCCTCCTTGCAGACCGTCTCACCCCTCGAGTCATCCGCCCCAGCTCCAGCCCCTGCCACAGCGTCGTCAGGCTGGTCCACTTTCAACCCCCGATTAGAGTTCGCCCGACAGGGTGTGGGATCTAGGACAAAAGCGTGGCGGTTTACCGACATCAACAAGGACTATGGCTTCTCGCCTACTTATCCTGCCAAAATGGTCGTCCCCAGTCGGATAAGCGACTCGACGTTGGTATACGCTGGGAAATACAGGAGCAAGGGCAGAATACCTGCGTTGACTTATCTGCACTGGGCGAATCAGGTCAGTCCGGCCTTATCGTCAAAGTAAGAGCTCTGTACTGATTTCAGGCCTCAATTACACGGTCCTCCCAACCTATGGTCGGCCTAAAGAATGCCAGATCAGCCCAGGACGAACGTCTCGTCGAGTGCATCTTCACATCCCACCTTTTCCTCGATACAGCCTATACCGCTTCCGCCTCCGCACCCTCCCCGAATCCCCTTTCCTCCACTCCCTCTACTCCAGCCATATATGGCGCAACGACCACCAACCTTATTGTCGACGCGCGACCTACTGCCAATGCCATGGCGAATGTGGCTATTGGAGCAGGAACAGAAAATATGGAAAACTACAAGGCGGCCAAAAAGGCTTACCTTGGTATCGACAACATACACGTCATGCGCAACTCGCTCAAAGTTATCAGCGAGGCAATACGGGATGCGGAGGCGCCATCAGTCGGAAGCAGTACCAGCTCCGGCTCAGCGGCACCTCTTGACCGGGCATTACTTCGCAAGAGTAACTGGCTCAAGCACATTTCTGCCATCCTCGATGGCTCCCTCTTGATCATCAAAAACATCCACCTGAACGCTTCACATGTCCTCGTTCATTGCTCGGACGGGTGGGATCGGACGGCTCAGCTGTGTGCTGTAGCGCAACTCTGCCTCGACCCGTACTACCGAACCATCGACGGGTTCAAGGTGCTTATCGAGAAGGACTGGTTGGCGTTTGGACATAAATTTCTCGATCGCTCAGGACATCTGTCCAACGAGAAGCTGTTCACAGTGACGGATGCGCCGGATGAGGATTCGGACGATGAGGGTGGCGGCGGCGGAGGGGCGCAAAGAGCTGCACAAGCTTTCTTTGCGTCGGTGCAAAATCAGTTTAAAAAGTCGGATGGGCACCTTAAAGAGGTTTCACCGGTATTCCACCAATTCCTTGATTGTGTCCGACAGATCCAACGCCAATACCCCGACCGATTCGAATACACAGAGCAGTTCCTGCTGGATATCTATACACATCTGTATTCATGCCAATTCGGGACATTCCTCTTCAACAATGAAAGGGAACGACGGGCGTGTCCGCCTGATGGTGCGCCCGCGGGCAGTCCGGCGTACGTCGATCGGACCGTGTCGGCTTGGGAATGGTTTGAACGGCCTGAGGTGCGCGAGGCGTACGTGAACGTTGGGTTCGATGCGTCATTGGACGATCCCTCGAATCGGAAAGAAGGGGCGGATCAGGGAGTGTTGATGTTTGACCCGAGAGATGTCAGGTGGTGGTTCCGCCTCTTTAGGCGAGGGGATGAGGAGATGAATGGCCCATCGACATTTCAGGCCGGTCAACCAGGAGCGGATATGGTCATTATCCCACCGGGGCAGGTGGACCCGGTCTCGGCTGAGGGATTAGCCCAGGCTGTAGTTGGGAGTGGAGATGGCGTCGTTGGGGCTGGCGCTTTGGGTTCGGCTTCCGGAAGCAGGGGTCCTTCCCCTGCTCCGCCTCGAACGCGAGCGGGAGACAGGGCATTAGCTGGACCGAGCGGTAAAGGGACATATAGGGGAATAGAATCAACCTCATCGGCATTCAGCCTTCAAACAGCCGGCTACCCCACTCCTAATCCCGATTCAGGCTCTGGCCTCAATTCTTCACCCTCCTTTCCTTCCTCCGGCCTCCCCTCGGCCCGGAATGGGAATCGGAACTCTGCCCCTCCCTCCTCGTCGGGCGCTTGGGGCTGGACACAATTCTCCTCGGGCGCATACTCGGCGCTCAGTCGTGGCGCGAGGGAGATCAGGACGATTGGCGAGGGTGCGATCAATCAGATCCGGGCGGAAGTGGGCGAGTATGACGCGCAGTCGGGGCAAGAGATGGGTGGGCCGGGTACGGGTATTGGGGAAGGGAGACCGGGGGCGGGAAGGGCTGGGGTGAGATTGCCAAGTCAGGCGAATCCGTGGTCTACCGGTGGCGTAGAGGCGGAGCGAGGCGGAGGTGGTTCGTCGAATGGCTTAGGCGGGGCGGGTGTATCTCTTCCGACATCTGTCGCCCCTGCGAGTCAAACGAGAGATACCAATTGGAATACCAATCCCTGGGGCGACAATCATACGCCTTCCCGAACGAATGTGTCAAAATCGGGCACTGCCACTCCTACCTCATACTCCAGCCAAACTATACACCCTAGACCGCCGACTACCCAAGACGCTCCAGCTCCGTCGAGTATGATGGAAGAAGGAACCCGTCATTCGTTAGCGGATCTTAGTTTGGCCGAGGGGCAGGGGCGGGCGGGCGGCGGGACTAAACCTAAACCTGCGTTGCAGAGTGAACGAGAATTGCTGGAGGCTGCGATGGGAGGGGATACGAGGGCATGGGACCCACTCGGAGCTGCTTGATGTATCTCCTGATGACGGTATCGAAGCGCACAAACGCTTAAGAATCAATGAGTGGATCTTGTGGGAAAATTGACACTCGCCCCAAAATATCGCGCATCTCTGCATTCTATTGGTCCTCACTCTGACTTCTTCGCCCCGCTGATCGCTGCTCCCGCTGGTGCCTTTGTCGATGCAGGACCGCCGGATGTGTGCATCCACTTAACGAGACTCTGCGTGATTGCCGCAAAGACGCCCATCCAAACCACTGACGGGACTTTGCCCATGAATCCGGAAACGTTCGTCGAAGCATTGAGGTAGAAATCAACAATGTAGGCACTGTGGTTCAGCATTCAGGCCATAAGGCTGATTTCACATTAACTCACCGATCACCGCCTGGACCATATCGGCTTTCCCAAACTGGCAGATTTTTCCATGATCCGGATTCCAGAGTCTCAAATAAGAATTCACCGCCCGCACCTGCGACCCCCTTGGGCGCCCAGCGAACCGAGCGGCCTTGATCAGTGACGAATGCGATGATTGGTGATCTCGCTGGTCAGCCCAGATATATCCACGATGGAGAAGACTTACCTGAACACCAGCCATCTCGTGCAAATCTCCACTTCCTTCATATAGTCAATCCTTGCGAAATGGATACCCTTCATCCCACCCTTCTTAGCTCTGTGCTCCTTAGTTAAACGAGTGGCATTCTTGTGCGTATCAAGAAAGCGGAAATCGACATGATCTCTTGGAGGCCCGGATCTGAGGAACTCAGCTCGATCTCTTGCGCTGCAGACTCACATATGTATGACCCAAACGTCCTCTTTCGGACTTTCTGACAATATACTACAATTCTCCATGGTGAGCCTCTCCACTCCGTCTGCTGCGTCGCGCTCGTCTCGGAGCTTTACATCTTCCAATGGCGCCTTTCCCAGGATTGCAGCGTCGAAGATACGCTTGCCAGAGGCGAAGAGGCGTGAAGGGATACCTGGTGTGGGCGTAGCGATCACTTCTGGGGCTCCTGAGGCCGCAAAGGGCAGCTGAACCTGAGCTTGGTGATGGCTGATACCGTCAGAAAGCGGAAACGCGGTGGGGTCCAGAGGGGAGGCTTACCCTTGCGCCGCGGCGAGGGAAAGAAGGAATGGGAGAAAGATCAGGCGCATCGCTGGCAGCCTAAGGTGGGTTCAGTAGCTCGACGTTGGACAGGGTCTAGGCTAGTTACTGAAGGTGATAGGGATGTAAGGTGTGAGATGGATCCCAGCAGCATGTGGACCAAAAGGTGGAGGTCTATTTTGGTGGCGGCACGTGACTTGACAGCGGTCCAACCAAAACGCTCCCATCAATCCACCTCTTACCATACCACTCATTCTCACGTTGAGATTAAGACGCTGGATTACTTACGCGCTATGTGTTTGCGATAGGCAGATTCTTGGATCGACGCCGGTATCTGAGCCTCGAGCTCTGCGCTGAAAAAGCCGAACGCGATTGCGAAATCGATCGATTCGGGACGCTCCTTTCTGCTCCGTGATAATACGCGAGCTACGGTGTGAATCCTGCTTGTGAGATTGGTGAGGCTTGGCTTTCCTACTAGCTCGGCAATTCAGCTGACAGCCAGTGTATATAATCAGCACTACACGCGGGCAGTGTGTAAAAAGCGGAGAAAATGTACTCGGCGCAATCCCGTGAACCTATCTCGGCAAGAGGTGTAAGCAATGAGCGGGCACCTGGAGGTCGGGCTCCAAGGAGTGGACGTGGAGGTAGGAATGGTGCTGGCCAACGCTCCAGGGATGTGGGAGACTCGGCTGCAGCGCAATCTGGTGCCGAGAGGTCGAGGAGGAATTCGGGAAATGGGCATCGGGTCAAGACGGCCGCAGACCTGGACCGGTAGGTCATTCCTTGTAAAGTGTAACCTGATGCTAATCGCTCAGTGATGCGCGAGTAGGCTTCGATGCCATGCGCGATCTGCTCAAGACACAACCGCCCTGGTCCCGCGACGTAGAGCTCTATCGGCAAAAGTACGTCCCACTGCTTAGTCCTACTGACAATAGGACTCGGAACTACCATCAGACTCTGCTGTTCAATCACCCTCTTCACCCGCTCGCGCAAAGTCTCGACCCTATGTGGGTACGCACATCCTACAGCCTCATTGCTTCGTTCCGGGACAACATCGCACGAGCGGAGGCTGCCCTCACTGCCAGCGCGGGTGGAGCAGGCAAACGCGCGCCTAGAAATTCGCCAGCAGAGCAGGATTTGCGCAAAATCCTCACGCGGTTCCGGCAAGTGCTGGCTAGTGAAGAGGGATTTTATCGCCAATTGGTGATTAGGCTTGTGAGGCATTTCGGGATGGAAGAGACGTGTGGGGGAATTTTAGGTGGTGTGGGATTATCTATGACCGGTGTACAGGAAGACGGGGAATCGCAGAATGACACGGGCGCATCGTTGAGCAATGAAGAGAAGAAAGACAAGGTTGGATTGGTGTACAAGGCGATGATTTGCCTTGGGGATATCGAGAGGTACAAGGAGCAATACTCGGACGGGTATAGGCGAGAGAAGGTTAGCGGGACGCGACCGGGCAAGGCCGATGAGGTAGAAGAGAGGTTTGGGAAGGCTAGAGCGTACTATGACGTCGCGAGAGCACTCGTTCCGGAGGATGGTGAGTTTCTGTATAGCCACGCTGACTCGTAGGATCTGCCTATAATCAACTTGCGGTGATCTCGACGTATCTCAATGACGACTACAGTATGATTTACAATTATTTCCGCGCCTTGGCCATCAAGGTGCCGTTCAAGAACATTGCGGAGATCTTGGATAGGTGTTTGAAGAAGGCATTTGAGAAGCGGTCAGCGGCGGAGACGGATGAGATGGGGTTGGATGAGTGGAAGAAGGAAGTAGGGGTGTTGGTGGCTGTGTTATATCGACAGAATGGGTGAGTCTCATGTTTAGCCATTGCTAATAATCAGCTTCTCCAATCTCCCTTCGCTTAAAGCAACTATCCTACCTGGCCTATCCACACTTCTGCTTTCCCGTCACTTGCCGTCGGAATCTATCGTCCGTCTCACGGTCATTGCGATCGGTCTCCACTGGCACACCCGCTCTGTCGCTTCACTAGCCCCACTCTCTGCCGAGCCCTCTAATCGCACTCAACAAGCCGAAGAGTCTTCCCTCGACTTCCTCCTCTGCGTATTTATCGTCCTCCTCACCATCTCCGCATCCGAGATCGAAGACGTCATGCGAGGTCCGGGCTGGTCAAATCCATCAGAATCGGCAATCGAGGATGAGGATGAGCGGGGTTCCGGGCTACACACTTCAATCTCAGCTGTCCTTAGACGGATTCTTCCCTCTTTGCGGCTGATAAGCAAATGGGTCAAATTGCACCTCGACTACATGTCACGGTTCCCCATCAACGCCGTCCCGGCCACACCGCTCGATACCTCCCTCCCGACGTTCTGGTCGGCGTACTATAGGCTGATTGAAGCACTGGCTAGGGCATTCCCATTGGGTATGCTGCCGTCCCTTGAAGCGGGTCTGGAGGAGGATGAGGACATGCGCGGGTTCTTGCCGATCTCAAGGGGGCTGTTGAGGAGTAAAGGACAATTGGGTGAAGGGGAACAGGTTCACCCGAACGAAGAGCAGTTGATGCGTATCGCGGATCTGCAAGTGGACGCGACGTTGATTCTTCAGGCTCAGGTGAGCTATTGGCTTCGACATTTAGCTTTGGGGTCTAGCTGATGATTTAGACTTCGGGGCAGACTCACATTCCCGAACCCGAATCTGAAATGGTGTACTCCAACTACATCGATACGGATGTGAAGGAAGATGATCACGCGTCAGTCAGTACCGAAGACGACCCGGTGACTATGGCAATGAGGGCGTCGCTCGGCGGGACAAGTTCAACGGAGGGCGAGGACGAACCAGAGCAGTTGCAATGGAATGGGTGAGTACCCCATATGTCCAGCTCTAACGACAGGTACACACCCCAAACCTCACACACACCTTCTGCAAAACCGACCGCCTTTGACCTACTTCAAAACCTGGCCCTTGACGCATCGCCTGCTTACACGCCCATTGCACAGCGCAGCTCGGCCACTCAACGCGCTCTTCCATCCCCTCTCGCACCCCCTCTGCCACCTTCCGGCTCCGGTTCCGGCTCGCCGGGTCTCTTATTTGGCGGAGAGGGCATATGGAGTATGACGAGGGAAGAATCCAACTCTCAAAAGGGTCTCAAGCGGGACGGAGGCGAAGGGCTTAGCAGGCCGATATCGGAGAAACCTAAAGTGCGGACGATTGAAGAAGGCGTCAAGGCCATTTGGGACAATGGGCCCGCGCCTGGTGGACTTGTGCAGGATAGGCGGACATCGGCTGGTACGGCTCAGCCACCTATGGATGCTGCGCAGCTATTTGCGGGTATTTCGGGTCTGGGTCCGGCTGGGGGTTTCAATCCGGGATCGGGGTCAGGGATGTCGGGATCGATCTGGGATGAGCAGGTCGGTAGTGCTGCTGGGCCGGCAGCGTATCATGGTGGGGCGATTGGGAGGCTGGGCGGCGCTATGACGGGTTCTCAAGGTCAGGGGAATGGATGGGGCCAAGGGTCACCTTGGGGAGGAATGGGAGGAAGTCAGCAGGCCCAGGGAGGGTATGGGGGATATCCCACTTGGGGATGAGGGAGAATGGCCGCGTGCTGAGGCGTCACATACCGAGAATCGAGACGCGGGGGCGACTTCTTGGGAATGTACGGCAGAGACACTGAGAGTCAGGGATGTGGATGGTCAACCGGCTAGTACAATCGAGGGGCCCGGCGAGGCGAGATCTAGGATTTATCGATCAATACCACCATCAGCCATCCCGAAATCGAAACCTCTCGATCCTATCCAATCGAAAATCCACTAAACCTTCATCACACACTCTCCTTGCACCTACCATAATACCCGCGTATCAGACAGAATCAGCTCGACCTCAGGCTTCCGTCAGATATCTCGACTCAAGCAGAATGTCCGGGAGCGTAGGAGAAGCATGCTTGCATGCAGTCAAAAATGGGACTCGTGTACAGTGTGCTGATTTGCCCATGTGCCGTCTGGTGTAGGCTGATATATGCTGGACCGACTGACGTCCGACAGGTCGACTGTCTCGCAGGCATAGGACTGTTGTCAGTAGACGCTCAGCGGCCTTTGTCTCATCTGACTGGGGAACAGGACACGTCTATGCTCCCTCAAATCTTGAACTCGATCTGCGACGTCGCTCTATGCTGATGTTCAGATATACATGCGGGAACTGATACATATATACACAAAGATGAGGGTACGTATGGGCTGGAGCTCCGCCATTAGTCCACGAACTTCAACGTGTAGGCGTCCTTCGCGATCTTGGAACCGGGCTGGGTACCCGCAGACCGGCACAGATCTTTCGCTGCACGGCCGAGCGTCTCGATGATCCCTGTCGAATCGCCAAGAAGGGAGACGACTGTAACATCTTCCAACTTTCGTCGGTCGGCAGCGTGCTCCATGAGTGCCTCCCTCAGCTCATCCCCAGTCCAGTCCGCACCCAACCAATAAACCGAAACATGTCTGTCAAGATAGGGTGACACCAGAATTGTCGCCAATGCCGAGCTGGTCTTTTCGGGGAGCAGGAACACCACGCTCTCGGTACGCTGGGTAGTGTGAGTACTGTCTTTGGACGACTGCGTGGGGATTGTTGTCGGACACATGTTGCTGAGAGAGAGAGGGTGAGTTTGGATGGTTGGTACTGAGGGTATTGGTGAAGATATGGTGATTTGGAAGCTATATGTTTATCAGCAACGCCTGAGCCCTGAGGTGTCGGAATGGGAATTCTGAGGAGGATTATCCGTGTGGTATACCTTTGTCCGGAGGATAAAATACACACACTGTCACCCTGCGCGTACTCGAGGGACCCAATGGAGGTATGGGAACTGAAGATGGCGGTACGGCCGGGAGGAAGGCTTAAAGACAGCAAATCATGAAGACCGAAGCCGCATGCGCGGGACTTAAGCTTGCAAATATGGGTGAAGCACTAGTGGCAAGGCAAATTGCGGAGCAGGTGGAAGGGATGAGCAAGCAGGGTGGGTGAGGATCGATATGGGAGAGCACGGCTTACCTGTTGAAGTTGAGTCAAATTTGGCTGTGTTGAGCCTATCAAATTGCGAGTGTGAGAGTGGATGGAAGAGTCGAGAGGGGAGAGGGAGAAATCGGCCCAGCTCAAGTAGGGCAGAGTCAGCAGGACAGACAGGTGCTCAAACGCGTTGAAGACCTCATTCCTTAGATGTCCTGCCCTGGGGTCGTTGTATGCTATCGCACCGAAGCCTTAAGGCCAGGGGAGACGTTGTCACGCCGTTCCAACAGACCCCCGAGGACAGATACAAAGGTGCCTTCCTTTCTTTGACGTTTTGACGTGGGACCAACGGCCCAGTCTCGCCCGTTCAGGAGGCCAAACGCGCTTCAGAACACCCAACCCCGAGGTGTATCCCTTTCTCTTCTGTTGTGCCCCGTTGCTAAGGCGAGGAGCTCACAGGTCAAGAAGTGTGTCAAAGTCCACACGCGTCTTAAGTCACTGTACCTTACATGAACACTCCCTGTGTTATATGCTGGATGTTGCTGGGGAATAGCTGTATGATGCCTGTCCGATGATACGAGGAGTTAAGCGCGCGGATCGCCTACGGCCTGATGATAATCGATATCTTCCAACAATTGAGCTTTATCTTGCGTGAGATTGGCCATCTTGCCTTAGGCGCGTTAGATTCTGATCGGGATACTCACATTGTAGCATGAGGCAAGTACATGGGGCAACCTGTGTGTGCACCGGAGTACAAATGAACACCGCTCTAACCTTATCTATGTACCGCGCAGCACCGGGTGGCGACCTTCGATAGTGGCGAAACCTAGAGTATGGTGCCACTCTCATGATACGGCCGACGTCAGTTTGCCCGCGCTTACATCAGACAAGCTGACATTGCTATGCTCCATCTCTTGGCACTGCCCCTTCTTCCGCTCCTTGGACCTTCCAAGCATGCCTCAGCATCATTCCAAGCCTTTTGATTGAGCGAGGAATGCTGACCACATTTAGGTTACGTATTGACACGTCGGCGTTACCGCTTTGGGCTTAGCGCGAATAGATAAAGTTCTCCTCGGCACCGACGGCTCGCCTCGGACCTTGGCGGCAAGGCAAGGAAGGATCGAGCATCGCCACTTGCATGACATCGATAACAACCATCAGCTGACTCTTGCTTCCATACCTTCATCGCATTCCTATCATCTACACAGCTTTGTCCTCTCTATAAGTACAGGTCATACTCTGTACCCTTCGAATTCGCCACAAAGCAAGCATCCCTCTTCAACCTTTATCTAATCACTCAACCCTCAATAACAACAAACAATACGATGTCCGCCCCTAACTATCAAGCGTCCAACGATGATACCCTCGCGCCGGGTAAGAACGGCTCTGGCTCTCACGATACCGCTCGTGAGGATGATCTCCATCGATACGTCACGGACGACCAGCCCCGTCAGAAAAGGATGATCGCGGATGGTCAAGGCGCACCGGCAAGGGCGGCCCGCGGTGCCGCTGCTCCTGACGGTATCATGGTGAGTCGCTATCCTGTATGAGATGAGCGACTATCGTACACCCATGGTCATGACGCACTGCTAAAGCTATCGCAGGTCGTGCAGCCGTTGAAGACGAACGAGTGAGTCTCGAGTCAATCTTACTTCTCCCCCTCGCTCACCAATCCTTTGCCGTCAATCCTTTGCCGTGGGTTCTGCTGACACTCCAGGATGCAGCCTTCGTACGCCCAGGATCTAGGCTCCAACACCATTGAGGTAAGCTCTTACTCTGGTCGGTTTGGGTCGCCCATTCGCTCGTCGAACGTTCTCAAGGTCATTTCAGCATCTATGCACCCTTTCTAACATTCCAGCACGGATTTTACGGCTCCATGATGAATGGTCTTGGGGCCACGATCGGTCTGTTCGGCTCCTTCCCTTGCTGCCCTCTACCCAACCCTATGAGATCTGTCAATCAAGGATCTGTCGGTGCGTAGACGTCTACCTCGTCATTCCGGAGGTCGGAGGAGTCGACTGGAGGAATTTGAGGATGCTTTTGGCTGATTTTATCAGGATTGGTCAGTCGATTCGGGCAGTTCTACAAGTCTGTTGACCCGGGATTGGTCAACGTGAACGTCTGTACCGAACAGATCAAGATTGTTGGTGAATTGGGCAGCTGAGCCCGGTCTGGAAGAGACACAAAGCTGATTGGGTCAGATGTCAAAATTCAACTCACGCCCGTCCCCCGACAGACCGTGCAGACCAAGGACAACGTCTCGGTCGACGTGGATAGTGTTATCTGCTGGCACGGTAAGCTGCCCCGTCCAGTTCGGCTTTTCGTGGGGTGGAAGGTAGCTGACAGATCTATAGTTATCTCGCCCTACCGATCCGCGTACGGTATTAATGACGTTCGGACTGCACTCGTCGAGCGAGCACGTGAGTTATCGTAAATTTCTGATCTGGAGCAGAACCAAGCTGACACAACCCAGAAACGACTCTTCGTCAAGTCGTCGGTGGTCGTGTTCTCCAGTCCGTTATCTCGGACCGAGAGGGTCTCGCACAGGAGGTTGCCGAAATTGTCAGTTATTGGTCTATCTATCATGAGCGTAAAGAGATTGAAGCTGATATCTTAGATCGAAGCTACAGCTGAGAAATGGGGTGTTGCGATTGAATCTATTCTCTTGAAGGACATCAACTTCTCCATCGAACTCCAGCAGAGCTTGTCATCTGCTGCTACGCAGAAACGAATTGGAGAGTCTAAGGTCATCGCTGCCAGGGCCGAGGTCGACGCTGCTAAGTTGATGAGGCAGGGTGAGCGAAACTTCTCCTTTGTGCGTGGAATAGATTGCTGACCCTGACAGCTGCCGACGTGAGTATCGGCCCTTCAACACCTGGCTGCACATAGCTACTGCTCCTTTGCTTACGCTGCAGATCCTTGCCTCCCCTGCCGCTATGCAGATCAGGCAGCTTGATGCGCTCCAGAGTAAGTCTTCAGTCGTCCCGTCATTGCCTAGCTGATCAATTCAGACATGTCCCGATCCGCAGGAGCTAAGGTCATCTTCGGTGAGTCATCCTTCATGCTTTCCGTTCTATTCTCTTGCCAATAAGCCCCTATCCCAGCGGGCACATCGATCCCGCAACCCCTACTCCCTCCAGCGGCCGTCTCCCGACCTTCTTTGGACCCCAAACTGACTACGCAGTGCCCATGAATTTGACGAGTGTGGGTGTTGGCTCTGGCGGGCCCGACGTGCTGAGCGGTGGTTCCGGAAACAACCAGCATCACGATCAGGACGGTCAGAACAACTTGGCGTTGAACGCTGGGATGATCAGTAGCATGTCGCAGCTTTGATTGAGAGAATCTGTGTGTGATGGGTATCCAGGCTCTGATTGAATTGTAATATAATATGATATGGAAGGAAGAGATGTATATAATGCCAGGCTCAGCAGGGTCTCTCGCTTGGAACAATCACATAGGAGTAGGCCTAAATAGGCATGCTGCGCAATGTCGTGCCTGGCCGTCCTCTTGTCTCGGCATATGAAACTCAAATCCTTCCTACTCCTTCAATGATCTTAATGTCGTGCTGGACTCAGTCTTACACTCTAGCATAGGCACTAGAAGAGTAGACTGTCCTTCACACGAAAATCCCTCAGCAGATTTCGGGCTAGAAATGTCAAAAGGAGGGGGGGGACGGTGTGGCGATGATGAGCCTCGAGGCTTATCTTCCCAAGGATTTCCCACGGCTGAAGCTATTCGCAATACTATATGTATACATCATACCCATCCAATCGAACTCTGGCAGCCACAACCCTATACCGCCATCCTCCACGCGTCCTCAATGGTATTTTCCGCAGCAAGACGTATGATACTGACAACTTTTGTCTGACCGTACGCACACTGGCATCAGCTGAAACCCTTGTTATACTTACAATCTTCTCCAGAGCCTGCTTTTCCACCGACGGATTCCTGTCTCTTTCAGCACTTGTCCTAACTTGAGGATGGAGGAAGACTTACCATTCAGGTTCCAAAATATAGCAACGAGACGCAGCAGTCAGAGGGGGACCCTCAGCGGCTATATCCGTCGTCGCTAACAGAACCAAAACTCGGGGATCATCCTTGAACGAAGCGAGTATATCGCTGTGCCTAGCGACAGAAGTGGCCGAGGAGTCATATTGAGCATAAGGGATGTTGAGCTTTCTGAGTTCGGAGCTGATGAGATTGAGAGTTTCGGTCCAGGTAGAGCTGATGCGTTAGTACTGTTCGAAATGCAAGGCTGACGGGATGATATGACTTACAGCACTACTGATTTCTCGCAGAACTCTTCTGCTTCCTTGGAAGCACCATCCGTGTTTGTGATCAGTCCGGCTACCAGCTCTTCACTGCCATTGGAGGAACGGGTATTCAACCCAGACACCCGAAGAAGGCTTTTGATGAGCCGGTCAATCTTGGCCGAAGGGGGAGATGGAAGGGTAGGGTCGAGTCCGCAGATCGTCCTGACTTCGAGCGGGAGTAAGGAGGGAGAGAGACATAGCTGACGTTGGCGCAGGAGGAGGGTTGAGGCCTGGAGGATAGGATCAGGCGTTAAGAGTGATGCGGAAGCTGAGAGCTTTGCGTAGGCTGATCGGACGGTCGAAGGGGGGAGGCTAACTTTCTATCGGCGCTCGATAGTCGGTAGGTATACCATGTTAATATCGTCCTTAATGTTAATATCGTCCTTAACCTCGTCTTCTGGTGCGGTTGACTCGACAGGATAAGGCACCTCGAGCTCCTCTTCGGGGGTCCCAGTCGCCTGACTAGAGCCAGTGCCTGTGCCTTCTCTCCCCTCCTCCTGATCATCCAGACTTTCAACATCTTCCCAATCACTCTCCCGTTCACTCTCATCCGCCTCCTCCGCACTCTCCTCCTCTTCATCATCCGAAAACTCATCCGAATCATCATCCGCGAAAAAGTTGTCTTCCTCCGTCAACACCCCAAATCTCATCAACATCTCGCGTAACTCTCGGGAGATCCTCGGTTTGGGCCGAGGAAAGAGGATGGGCATATTGTGGCGATACATTGAAAGTGATGTGTTGGAGATGTAGGTGATAGTTTGTGGGTGATGAGATGGGAGGTTGGGGTTGATCGATGATTTGAGGCCAACATCAAATTTTAGGTGATGCCTTTGGATTTCAGCCACCGCCTCACGCCAAGAAGCAACTTGTGTGCCAGCGCCACTCACCTGTGTATCTACACACCATCTAACCCTCCCTCTACAATTTTGCATTTGCGGAAAGGAGGGTCCGTCAAGCTTCGAGTCCGCGTTGATCGGGATAAGGCTAATAAGTGCCAAGTCTGTGAATCTGAGTGTTCAGCAATTGTGGATCGACAACACAAGCGCAGGTAAAACATGGTAGAGGTGAGCTTGCATCTGTACAATAACCCGATAGGCTTCTCCAACCCCTACGAACTGTCCTCATCTTCATCATCACTCATACTCTCTTTAAGCATCTCCAACAACTCATGCGCCTCACTAAGCTGCGCAACCAATATCGCCTGTCCCTCTGGTATCGAGCCATCATCAGAGCAAAATTTGCCATCTTTGCGGAGAGAGTCCACTTGATGTAGCGCCAGGTGATATGGGTAGAGGTCGCGAGGGGAGTAAGGACCGCCGTATTTGAGGACTTCGTTTAGGCACTTCTTTATTGTTGACAGTTTATTGGCCTGATGATCAGCTCCGAGATGTAGCTTAGGACATACGATTGGCATCAACTCTTCCGAGATGGGCTCGGATTCACTCATCAGGCGATAAATCAATCCGAAACATCTCCTCAATAGAAAGAGGAGAGCCTAAATCCGTCAGCTCCACATTCCCCCTAATGCCCTGTCATGTAATGACCGACTCACATACTGTCCCTCTGCCTTCTGTCCATCACTATTGACGAATTTACCATCTATCCGCATCTGATCAATCTCCCTCAGCGCCATTGAGTAGCTGTATCATCAGCAATAGCCTAGCGGAACAACTCACTTGTATAAATCCGTCTCTCGTAATGTCCACCGATGTGTCAAAACTGCCCCTTCAGCAATTGTCGATTATATGATAAATGAGCAACTCACGTAGCTGATCCAGTTGCGCCTTCATCTCGCTCAAACGATCATAGATTGGTCTCAGTCCTACGGCAATTTCGTCCTCCGCTTCACGCGCTTTAATATCTTGCGCCATCTCGAATCCGGTGTCGAGCAAACCCGATAATAACGCCTGCCCTTCTGGGACGGACGATCCTCCTGGGCCTAGAAATTTGCCATCTTGCCTTTTGCTGAAAAAAATGAGCATTTGCGACCGCAGATGACGCTTCAGGCGAATAGCTAACTTACCCGTCGATTTTCCTCAACTCCTCCAGCAATGCCTTCAGTTGCGTCTTGTTCGCTTTGGGTTCTGCGGATAGCATGGCCAGCTCTTTCCGGATATTGACGAGGCGTTCGTGGATGGGTACAAGCTCCACCGAGAGGACAGAGAGGGAGGTGAAGAGTTCGTTCAGCTGGCGTTCTGATAGTCAGCACCCCCAGTTCCATCGTGTATACCACCAGCGACAACACTCACCCACACCGTCCAGCTTCTTCATCATCAACCGCACGATCGGCTCGGGATGTTTATCCGATTCCATATCCTTTTTCAAAATCTCCTTGAGCGCATCCAGGCGTTCTCGGAATGGAATAATGAGCTGATCGGTATACGCGCCGGTCTCATTCATATGTAGAAGGATTTGCTAGAGATCAGCTACAACCTCAAGGATAGACCTACACGCATCGAGGCGATTTGACAATATATCGCAGGCGTCTCTCGACTTTTGCCTATTGTCAAGAAGAACAGACTGAGCAGGGCGAATACATCTGCTAGGACAGTATCGACTCGGTTAGGTTCGGATTGTGTGGAATTGCCAGTTGGACCTGTGGTTGATCCGGATGGAGCGGAGGGGGTGGAGGATGATGAAGATGCTGGAGCGTTGTCTTCTCGGATACCATTCAGGCGGGTTACTTTAAGTCAGCATGAGAATAGGTAAGGAGCGTACCCTGCTTTACGACCGAATTGTAGATGCTCATTACATCTTGGGCACGGATGAACTTTGTTGTGTCCTATGCTCGTTAGCAAGATATACTAAAGATTGACCGAGGTGGAGAGATGTACCTTCTTGAGCGCTGTAAGACGATTACGGATTGTAATCAAAGCTTCTAAGATCGGGAGTTCTTCCTGGTTGGGTTAGCGAGTGGGTCGTGGGCAGTACAAGGCAGGACATACTTGGGGTACCATCATTGTATTGATTGTTGTTGTTGTAACTAGAGTGAGGTATGCGAAGAGTACTAGTTAATAGATCGAGTAGGATAGCTGACCCTATTCGATCCCCCCCTTCTGTTACTGCATCTTTGATTAGCCACGTCACGCATGCCAAAGTGCCGCAACGAGCGGAAGCATCTGCATGACCCTGAATCCCAATCCCCCCTTCAGCTTCATACGCTCGCTCATTCGACCCACTATAACCACCTCACATACCTTCCTTCCTTTACCTACAAACAACCCTATACATACATACACCGTAAGTCATTCCGACACATCAGGCCATACACTGGAGCAAGGATATACCAAGAGAGAAAGGAGGAATCCAACAGAATCGCCGGAAGGAAAAGAGGGTCGCGTCCGAGGCGTCGTGTTGATCGTGAAGTCGAAAGGGTCACATCTCACGTTGGATGATTGGATAAGACTCCTTTGTTCCGACAGGAGTGAGGACATTGGAGAGGGACTATAGGGATCGTTTGATGTCTTCCTGCTTTGTCCCTGATGTACCTATAGAGAAATCCCGCTAATCTAGATTTCTTCCCGCTCGGACCCTAACATCAATACTCGTCTGACCACCTATCCTTCCTCTACTCTTCGCTCTACGCCATCTCACCTGTTATCTCTACATCGACCCATCTCTTATCGCCTCATTCTCACCTCAACAGAGCAACTGTAAGTTCCCCGGTCGCGTAACATTCCCCAATCACATTCCACGCGTCGTCATCAAACCCCGCGTCAGCCATTCCATTCCCGTCACTTCCTGCATTCCTTCCCTCGCGGCAAACACGTCGTGGAGGAGGATGGACATGGACGTGTGGCTGGAATATCTCAAACATACATCCAAAGGACCCTCGCTGATCTAGGTTCTTTCCTTCCTTTCTCCTGCCGCTCCACTACTCTGCCTTCTTCAACCATCCCCGTCTATTCACCGCCTCTCATCCTCAATCCCATCGATCATCGTCAATCACCTCAAACATGCCTATCTCGCCACCCACGCCACCCCCGCAGATGGTCAACTCTCGTGAAGACTCCGTCTACCTCGCCAAGCTCGCTGAGCAGGCCGAGCGATATGAGGGTGGGTCCTTTTCTTCGAACCAGACTAATCCCAGAAATGGTCGAGAACATGAAGCACGTCGCGTCGTCTGACCAGGAGCTCACCGTCGAGGAGCGCAATCTCCTTTCGGTCGCCTACAAGAATGTGATTGGTGCGCGTCGGGCGTCGTGGAGGATCGTCTCATCCATTGAGCAGAAGGAGGAGTCCAAGGGCAACGAAGCTCAGGTCAAGATGATCCGTGACTACCGAGAGAAGATTGAGGCGGAGCTTGCCAAGATTTGCGAGGATATCCTCGAGGTTTTGGACAAACACCTCATCCCTTCTGCCGCTTCGGGCGAATCCAAGGTGTTCTACCACAAGATGTGAGTACCGCGTGGGACACAGCTGATGTCAGGATGGGAGACTACCACCGATACCTCGCCGAGTTCGCCACTGGTGACAAGCGCAAGGACTCGGCCGACAAGTCGCTCGAGGCTTACAAGGCTGCGTCTGACGTTGCCGTCACTGAGCTCCCGCCTACACACCCCATCCGTCTCGGTCTCGCATTGAACTTCTCGGTCTTCTAGTGGGTCCTCATTTTGTCCAAGGCTAACCCCAGCTACGAGATCCTCAACAGCCCAGACCGCGCTTGCCACCTCGCCAAGCAGGCCTTTGACGATGCCATTGCCGAGCTCGACACCCTCTCCGAGGAGTCTTACAAGTGAGTCTGGACTTTGGGCTAGCTGACAAATCAGGGACTCCACTCTCATTATGCAACTGCTCCGAGACAACCTTACTCTCTGGACTAGCGACATGCAAGAGGGTAAGTTGGCGTCCTGGTGTTATTGGACCTAGCTAACATTTCAGACAAGCCGGAGAAGGAGGCGGCCGACGAGGCACCCAAGGACGAGACCCCTGCTTAAACCTTCCCCTCCGATACCCCTATTTCCCGGATACGTCAAGGCGAGGGTTGAGAGAGAGAGAGAGTTGTGGAATAAGTGAGAGGGGACGTGGAGAAGCCGGGGGTTAAACGCCAGACTAGACAGGGACCCTCTCTTTATACAATCTCATTAAACTTTTCCTCTCCTCTCTTCACTTTCGTCTCGTATGATTTGATACTCTTTTCCCCCTATCCCCGCTCTGCGAATACCCCCCCCGCTCCTCCCCTGTCTGGTTTGTGTGATTTTTCCCGAGTAAATGCAGTATTCCCCATTAATGCGTAGTGGCCCATTGGTAGATCTTCAAGGGATCGGTGTCCATTCTGGATTCTGGGAACCTATCGGTGCTGGTTGTGGCGTGATTGTGGAATTCTGCTTCTGGCCAGCTTAGAGCTTATGAAGGAACTCAGCAGAGATCTACAGAGCTCTGGGCTAAGCTTTACCATCCTCAGGCTTCAAGCCTTGGGCAGCAGTAGGCAAACAGTGCAGGCAAAGAGCATTGTACAGGCGTGACTGTGACGTGTGACATTCCTAGTAAACAAAAGTCAAACTTCGCTCGAGCCAAAGTTTCCAAATTGTACCTCTCACCTCCTTTCACTATTCCAGGCTCAAGCGCCACCAGCAACACAGTCATCAGAAAATAGAGCGATAATGTCAGACGTGCAGACCCCATCCTCAGCCCCCGGTATAGACGCCGCTACTGGGCCAACGTCCGCGCCTAAAGAAGAATACGACCCCCTTCGATCCGATATCGCCTTCCACCCACTTTCAGACGCTACGATTACTGTCCGGATCATCAAATCGTTTGAATATCGGACGTTTAAGGGGCTGGTTCTGCATGGTGTTGATTTAGGGAAAATGACTGTTGGGGAGTTGATGGAGAATACAAAGCGGGGTGAGTGTTATTGTTGATTTGTGCCTTTGGCTTTGTTCTTGGTCAAGTCCTTCCGATCTTTGACCTTGGTCCGGATCATCTTGCAATACAATGGCTGTCACTGACTGATTCCTACTCTGAATATCCCCACTTCGCTTAATGTAAACCCGGGCTGATGGTTCAGATATCAAAACTGCACCTGGTTTCAAGGCGTATAGGACTTTAGAGCTAGGTAAGTTACACTCCCCCCCA
The DNA here is from genome assembly GCA_001600615.1 of Dioszegia crocea. Taxonomy (NCBI): domain Eukaryota; kingdom Fungi; phylum Basidiomycota; class Tremellomycetes; order Tremellales; family Bulleribasidiaceae; genus Dioszegia; species Dioszegia crocea. The sequence goes on from BCKK01000009.1 coordinate 561,000, forward strand.
CCCTCAAGGAAGGAGCTATGGCATCTAGCTATCAACAGTACAACTTGAGCTGACTAATAGATACGCTCAAAATGTATACCGTCGCTCACGGAAGCAAGGTATGCCTTCCCCCATTCGTCATCGAGTAGAATCTGTGCTGATCCACGCAGACTTCAAACCTCATCATCAATCTTGATAAAGATGAGTGGATCTTGACAGATCCGAGTAAGACACTTGAGGAAATTGGAGCGAGTGAGTCTTTGGGTTTTGAGTTACGGGTTACGGGGAGACGGTCAGGCCATACTCTCGGGTCGGCTAGTCTCATACAGCCGTTAACTTTGGCTACTTCCCTGATTCTCGCCTCGCCAGCAGCGCAAAAAATAAAACCGTACTGACTATACGCAGAGAATGAGACGGAATTATCATTGTTTAATCGGAAAGAATACGAGGCGTTCAAGGCGAATCCGGAGGTAGGTCTTTTCTCCTTTCGAATTTGGTCAAGCTGTCCATACCACATTGTTCTTGTTCTATCGCCATATTACTTTTGCTGATCCACACAGGTGATGTGGGACTGACACCGCGCGAACAACTGAGACCACGACGAAATTATTACAAAAACACGCCGACCGAAGCTTGTGCAATACGGCACAAGACGGGCGGAAGTGAGAGCACTGGCGGTGCGGCCAGTCGAAGCAATCGGATCATATGGTCTTACGGCGCAATGAGATGCTCGTATGAGTGATGAAGCGTGGAACCTAGGCCAGGGGACACAGGGATGATGGGCAGGGACGGAATGGAGACGTAACGAAGTGTCTTTATGCATTAGGATGGCATCTGACTATTTATCCATTCTAGGGCCTTTCCGAGTAGCCTAGCCGGGTCTAGCATGCTCCGCCCAAGTCATAGGCCTGTTCAAACTGTGCATAGCACTCATCCTCTGATCGCTTCAGTGCTCAACGAAACATGGCCTGTTTCGGACGCACGGGCCTCGGCCGGAGCAGGCTGGGCGCTGGCCGGCGGGACCAGAATTTCGGAGGCAGGCTTCAGAAAAGTTCAGAAGCTCATGAATTGACTACCATCTATCAGCCTCACAGACTAACTGGGAATAGAAGCAGGATGTCCACGCCTACCCCACCCACACCGCCCACCGCACCTTCCTCCGCCTTATCCGCCGTCCCCGCACCTACCGCCGTCCCTTCTCTCCCTCCCCCACCGCCCTCCGGCCCAACCCCCAAAGCCCCTCTTGAACCCCTAACAGGTTTCCGTTCGGCCCTAGAGCACACCGGCCTACCCCGCTCTGTCCTAACTTACAAACCCCGCCTCCCCTCACGCAACTGGCTTATATTCTGGAGTGTCCTCTCCAGCGTGTCATATCTCTACTATGATGACCGTCGGAAATGTAAAAAAATCAAGGCGGAGTATATTGCTAAAGTGCGACATCTAGGCGAAGAGCCATTGGAAGGTGGGAGTCTGGGACTGGTTAGGAAAGTGAAGGTCCTTGCTGCGAGGTGGCCGGAGGATGATGAGGCTGATAGAGGAGCTAAATATTTCAGAAAGTACATTAAGGTAAGTTATGACTGGCTGTATAACTGAGATTGTGGCTGATCAGTAGCCATACCTAGTCGCCGCTGGTATAGACTACGATACTCTCCCTCCACCTCTTTACGGCGCCATAACGCGTCAAACACACGCTGCGATCCTCAGTCACCGTCGACAGAAATTAGGCCTAGAACCTACCCCCGTACCCCTTTCTGTGCCCGGTGCAATGGACCCTGCGGCGGTGGAAGCGAATGACCTCAAGGGTGGCGTCATCCTGATTGGTCGACCGAGTTTAAAGGAGTATATGGAGGGTCTGAAAAGGGGTTGGGGACCCAACGTGGATGAGTGGGTATGGGAGAAGGAAGTGGCGGATAATTTGAAGGGTGATGGGGTGTTTGAAGGCACATCTATCGAGAACCCCTCCGAGGGATTCATTCCTGATCAATCTGAATCGACCACCCCTTCATCCGCAGGAACATCACCTACGGGTCTATCATTCCTTAATCGCCCCCAACCGACATTCCCCTCACCCTCTTCCCCAACCCCACCCCCACCCCAGATCCCCTCTCACATGCACCTCCCTCCCAACCCCCTCCCCCCCCAACCCCCACTGCTCTTGGTACCATGGACGAACCACCTCGGATTCCAGCAAATCCCCTATATGATTCGAGATTTCTTCACGGAGCATCATAAAGTCCAAGAAGGTGCCAAATTGGCCTATGCCCTGATTTGCGGTCATACACGACCATTCGTCGGAACGGGCTCTAACGGCCTTGAAAAAACCTACGATCTACCTACACCCCAATCCTCCGACTCAGACCTAGACTTTGATAGGACAGCCGAACGATACATCAAGAATGACTTTGATGACCTACCTGGTCGACTCCAAAAGGCTAAAGATGATTATTATGTTGATCTCTCTGCGAGGTTGGCGGAGGTTAGAAGTCTAGCGAGAGGAGAAAGAGAATTGACGGATGTGGAGAAGAAGAGTACGAAACCACTTGTTACGGAGGAAGACCTAAGGGATGAGAGGCAGAAGAAGGAGATGAGGTGGAGAGGGCAAGTAGAAGGTTGGGGCATTGTACGGAAGGAACAGGGCGTGACGTGGGATCATAAATGGGAGGGTTGGTTGAATGTCTTTAGAGCGCCAAGGGAGGATGAGGTGAAGGATCAGGGAGAATTTGGGAGGGCTGCGTAGATTGCGTGACGCTTGTATCTCTTGGGACGTTATGGGAAGGCGGATGGTCAAAAGAGTCTCGGATCTGCATCACATCTCCTTGTCGTTCCCGCGTGGCTACATATGTGTTCATCTTGTTATACTAACTCAGAAGAAAAAGTCCATACGCGATTCCCAAAATCACGACCAGTATCTCTTGCGCTAAATCACACTCATGCGACCTAGACCAAACTTTAGCCGACATCTACTGGCCGTTGAGCTGCTCGCAAACGGCAGCCATTTCGGCGGGTACCACATTAGCTGCGACATGTCAGCTCACACTGGTCTGAAGGGCAGTCGGAAGAACTCACGGGATGAGGAGTCTGCCCAGAAATCACAAGTCCCAGCCATCAGAGATCTTGTCCCCTCCTTCAGCCCGTATTGATACCCAGTGTAATCAAGACCCTTGACCCAACAGAACTGGTTGAGTGCATCGTAAGAAATACCCGTACACTCTGAGATTTCATCAGTAGATGCCAATACTGCGACACTCGCATGGAATAGGAGACGTACCGGTAGAGCTGGGATGAGCAGCCAACCATCCATTGCAGGTATCGATACACAGCTGGAAAGTCGGGATATTCTGGATTTGGGGTCCGGCCCCATCAGCGGACAGCTAACCAGAGTCAGCGTTGTCACGAGGGGATCGAAATGGAAGGGACATACATCGTTGAAGCTATTATCCCAGCCAGGGTAGGTTGCGTAGGTGCGTGTGGAGACCTCGGGGCCTACAAAGGGCGGTGCGGGCGCGACGGATGCTCGGGCCTGCAAAGAGTTACGCTTGGCTGCTGCAATGATCCGCTTCTCGGACTGAAGACCGACCACTCGGGACCGGGTGGCTTGTCGAGCTGCGATACGACGAGCTGCGATTTGGGCACGGGGGACTGTTGTGAGAGCGTCGACATATACTGCGAGGGTAAGAAGGGTGCAGATGGCGAGGGAGATGGCGAAGCGCATTGTGGAGGTGTGGGATTGAGGAAGGGAGGGAAGATGCGGGCAGGGGGGGTAAAGACGTAAGAGAATTTGGAGTTCGAGGAGTTGTTAAAAGTAAGGCGAGTGTGAGACTGGGCAGGTCTCGTTATACTAATAGACTCTGGCCTGGGGATGGCGTATCATAAACACTCGGTCTCAAAATGGCCCAAGCCCATCTTGAAGCTTGAAGAACGTAAACATCCGGGACAAGGTACGGACGGTCGCCGGACGGTCCAAAGCAATCAGCAGCAGTCCCGCCGGATAGCTGTACGGTCGCCTATCGGTTGGTCAGCTATCGGCAGCCGAGCAAGGCCGGGCCTGGGCGGGCATGTATGCTATAGGTATTGCTGACAAGTGGGAGTATGAGGTATGTATCTGCGGGATGCGACAAGAGGTTGTATATCAGGCACAACATCGTGCATCGTGTCTGTCGCATGGTCACTTCCATGCCGGCAGCGACCTAGCGACTGGGAAGGTTCAAAGCTCAAAGTTTCGGTTCAACGTTAACGTTCAACGCTCAAGCTTCAAGGCCCGGAGTCGACAAGCTGAGCATGCATAATGAGATGAGATGAGATGAGATGAGATGAGATGAGATGGGAGAGTTTGGGAGAGTTTGAGAGTGCTTTGGGATGACACAGGGACAGGATGGGACGGTCCGATAGAAGCCGGTCAGGGACTGATTAGGGTGGGATTGGCGGGTGAGTTCACTGCCGAAGATTGCCGTCAAACTCTGGATACACTGCGAGGACCCTTGACACCCTTCCAAACCCCTCAACAGCCTCCCAGGCCTAGCCTTCCCGTCCAAGCGCTGACGAAGATTAGATAATGGGTCAAGGAGATTGATCTGTCAGAGCAGCAAGGAGGCAAAAAGCGGGTAATCAGGGGTAACTTAAGGGATATGTGCATCCTGGGATCTGGAGGCGAATCATAAGTAAGTCAACGGGATATCTAACGACGGGATATCTAACGACCGCCGCAAGTGTATGTAAGGACGGTGATAATCAAGGAACACGTTGACGAGGCACATCCCCAGTCATACATGTGCTGCTAACATGCTCATATCCACTCATTTTCAGGAAGCTCACGCAGTGACGCACTGACATGTAATGGAGGCAGACCTCAATTCGCCGCGATATATCAATGCCACACACACTGAATCAGTGTCAACGGTACTGATGTCTACTGCGAGGAACCATTCTCTGCCTGCCTTTCACCAATACTGACGAGTTAGGTGCACGTGTGGTATTCATGGTGCAGTCGAATCTTCGAGCGGAGGGGCAGATAGCAAAGGATGATTGATGTGCTGATGTTGTGACACGTTCGGGCAACTTACCCCTGCATGGTCAAAGCGGTGCAGTGACCAGTCAACACGTCAGTGAGGGATCAAAAGATCGTGTCATGTTGGCGTCACAAACCTCGTCATGGCTCGTCTGCAACGCGTTTGGGTCTTTCCCCTGTCAGACCAAGCAAAGCTGTGCAGACAACCTTTGTGAGTATCTCAAAACATACCATCAGTTTGATGTGTCAGCAACGCAGTGGCTCATCTCTGACGCGTTTGACACCGTGCCCCTGGCTGATAATGCTGTGCTGACGACCTTTGTAGGCGATGTCAAAAGAAGTCGTCAGGTTGGCGTGTCAGCTTCAGAACAGTCGACTTGGTGGGGGGATTCGGGTACGTATATAACTGCTGACCCCCTGACCCCTTTCCCTCTCTTTCCATATTCGCCCTCATTCACTCCACTTCCACAATCAAACCAAACGACAAGCACCGCTATCCATCGTCTTTCCCTCCATTACCATCCTATACACATATCTTCCTCTCCCCATATCATGGTGAATCTCTCCAAAGTCTCTACGCTGCCCTGGGCTTGGCCAGTTCGGTGTCTGGCCGACCCATTGATCACACGGCCTCGGGTTCCAACAACACGTCCATCGACTCCAACCGAAGTGGACAACCCAGCGTTTTCTCTACCCGCTCCGGCGAAGAAACGGCTGCTCCATCCGATGTCTCGTCGATCTCGGTTGACGATGGGCATTTCCTCGAACCGCGCAAAGGCAGCGGAGGCGGCGGCGGCAGGGGAGGCGGTGGTGGAACCGTATCGACGGAAGGATGGTCGACTGGGCAGAAAGTCGCCCTGGGTGTTGGACTCCCGGGGGGCGCCGTTGTCGCGGGCGGTATCGTCGCATACCTGTGTTAGGGACTGAAGAGAAGATATACTGGGAACAGCAGAATGGGAATGCATTGGATTCGTTTACTACGGCTTATACGTTCATGGGAATGGTCTTTGGCGCCGACTTCTCTTTAGTAGATACGAAGTCGGTACGTTCGTCGATATGGCGTAGGTACATGTAAGTAGGCAAAGGTCTATCTATTGTAGTAGGCACTTAGGTGCGACCTATCGACGTAAGTACGCACGTAGGCTTGGCGTAGGCTACGTCGGGGTCAGTCGATACATCGGTATTTCCAACATGCATCCACTCGTAAGAAGTCGCGATAACCATTCTGCTACCCGTGTTTCTGCATGTAGTCTCTGCCCATCCGAGACTTGGACACTCGCCATGAAGAGCTATTCAGGGGCCCGAAAGACTACGGTTATAGACAATCGCCTGAGTGCCAGCCCGCTGGCTCGGTGCACTTTAAGCGCTCAGGATATCTCTGGCGCGACGCAAGCTCTTCGGGCATATCATTCCATACAAAGATACATTAGGTACAGTCGAATGCCCTCAGTGCCAAATGATGCTCCCGGAAACTTCACTCGGTGCGCATTTGAAACATTATCACATCTCATTCCTTGTTAAGCCTAATCAGCTTGACAAACCAGGAGGATCCCGATTTCTGCCTACCTCTCGGACGTTATGGACCCTGACGTTACAAACATTGACATACATATTACACACTGACACACCTTGGTGTCATGTCATCATACGCGTTACGACTCGTCCGCGACGCGTTTGGGTCTTTGCCCCTCCCTTGTCAGGCCAAGCAAAGCTGTGCAGACGACCTTGTGAATGAGCTCAAAAGATGGCAAATAGGTTGACGTGTCAACTACGCAATGGCTCGTTTCTGACACGTTTGGGGTCGTGACTACTGACAGATAAGGCTATGTGCAGTGAACCTTTGTAAGTGATATCAAAAGAGCTCGTCAGGTTGGCGTGTCAGCTTCAACACACTGGACCTGCTGGGGATTCTGGAGGACCTATATAATAGCCGCCTCTCTGATCCCCTCTCTCTTCCCTCTTTCATCCATCAACCACTCGATACTCATACCCAGCAATTGCAACTAGACCCTTTCCACACTACAACCACCAAGTCACACTCGCCATGATCCTTCCTTCCGTATCTGCTCTCGCAGCGGCTTCGACGTTCACACCCTCCACGATCGCCGCGAACGGTACCTCCTTGGCAAGAAACTCGACTGCCACCGGGGTCTCCCAAGCCCCCAGCGTCTTTGCCACTTCGCAGCCCACGGTGGACTCACAAGCTCCCAGCTTCGTGCAGATCAAAGCCTCCAACAGTCAAGGCTCCGAATTTTCGTACGCCGACGAGAGGGATTCTCCTCAAGAGAAGTGGCAATTCGGCGAAGGCTCAATCGGAGAACAGACCTACGTCGTTATCGGTGGAATTTGCATGGCCATCGTTGGAGGGGAACTGGTGGCGCTCTCCCTCCTGGCCAGAGCCTAGTACTTCAGGTAGCGATATCCAGATCTGGGCCTTTTTATTCACGGTTTAGATTTAGCTTGCTGCTATCGCTCATGTATCCCCTTCTCCACCACTAGGCTTTTAATATGAGGGTGCATTTGCCAGACTAGGAGCACAACGATGGCGGTCTCTAGGCCGAGAGCACAAGTCTCCAGTTGTCATACACCCCCGCTCATGGCAGCGAATCATTCCTTGTGACGTCGGAACAACTTGGCAAACCATGATGTTCCCGAATCCTGCCTGCTTTCCTCCTCTCGGACGTTGTGCGCCCTGACGATACTCAGGAAAGCAGTCTCGGTTGATGCCCTGAAAGGTTAGCTTGTAGGCAATATAATGCAAGGTAACGAAACTCACTCATGTAGTGTCACGTCCACCCCCAATTCCCCCTTGACACCCTCCAGAACCCTCAACAATCTCCCCACCTCCTCTTCCCTAACTCCCGGAACGCTGATTCTCGTCAACGTATCCAGACTCCTCTCAGCCTCCCCAAATCCTCGCTCATGCAGATAATCCAACACAGCCCCGACTTGCATCGCAGGTAGGTGAATCTCGTATGTCGCAAATCTGGATTTGAGGCTGGATGGAGTTCCGACCGCCAGCATTTTCGAAGCAATGATTCCGACTCGTGAGGATAAGGCGTCGACTTCTTCCATTGAGTGAGTAGTCATCACTACTGCGCGATCTTTCGTCAAGGCGGCCAGCTGAGTTTTATCAGCCATGATCCCTCTGACTATTGTCATCACTTACAGTGTTCCATGCTTCACGCTTTGAGAATGGGTCGACTCCACTCGAGAACTCATCAATGAGCACGACTGGTCTGTCGCCAATCAAAGCAATAGCTAGTCCAAGTTTCCGCTGGTTACCACCCGATAAGCTAGTGGCGAGCTGATCTGCCTTAGGCAAGAGACCAGCGGCGGCGAGCAAGGCGTAGATATCTTGCTTGAGGAGTTTACGGGGCACACCTTTCAGTCGACCGTACACCCAGAGATGTTGGCTGACTGTAACTGTCAGAGAGACTCGAAGCGTGGAGATGGGAAACATACCGGTCAAATGCTGGTCGATCGTGTTCATCTGAGGACAAACACCCAATTGAGCCCTGGCGCCATTCCGAGAGTTGACGATGGAGTGTCCGGCCACATGGACATCACCAACGGTAGGCAATTCCTGCGAATGTCAGCTATGACTCTTACCCAAACAAAGAACACTCACAACACCCCTGATCACAGCCAGAGTCGTGGTCTTTCCAGCTCCGTTTGGCCCAATTAACGCAAAGTTCACCCCCGTCTCCACACCAAACGAAACATCATTAACGGCCAATTGCTTGGCGCCGCCATAACGCTTCTTTAGACCGAGTACCTGGAGCATATCGGGCGCACCGGCCAGCAACCTTTCCTTCTCCTCGATAACGTCGGCCGAGCGGGTATCGTCCGGATCGTGATGGACCCCCTTGAGGCGAGAGCGGTACAGGAAAGCAGGGAGTGGTGATCCCGAGTCGACATAGACTAGAACGGCAAATGCGAAGAAGGCCTGAATGATCATGTAGAGGATCGGACCCCCGAATTGCATGATGTTGGAATATGGGTCATCGGAGTAGTCGCCGAGACCATCGCAGAGGAGATTGAACATGTTGACAGAGACCAGAATGGCTCGGACTGAGATGTAAGCTGACGGAGACGGGGTTCAATCTCGCTAAACTCACCTATACTGGGCACAGGGCAGATGAGTGAGATGGTGAAATGCGCGATTGTCATATGGTACGCGGCGCTAGCGCTCAGGTCGTATGTCAAGATGAGCAGATATGAAGCCCTGCCTGTTCAGCTCATGATCTGGGAACTTCATCGAGTACCCCCTAGCTGACTCACAAGTAAAGCAAAAACATGATGACGTTTATGCCCGCCACCAGAGCCCAACTAGCAAGCGGGCTAGTGAGGAAGAGCGCAAACATGAAGCTGTAAAGCGTAGAGCTGATGCCGTAGATCAGGAGGCAGAACCAGACGTATCCGATACCATTGAATTGGGTGGTGGCAGTGGCGAAGATGATGGTGATGATTGTAGATATGGTAATGATGGGTGGAAGTTCCCACAGTAGATGACCGAGCCAGAGTGCGACGGGAGATGCACCGTTACTGATCCCGTCAGCTGTTGTCTGCGAGCAGGACGTAATGATGTAGCTCACCTATACTGATTCGACCTGACGTTACTAGCCTTCTCTTGGGTGGGGTAGATGACGGCGAAAGCGGGCCATACGGCCATTCCGAGACCGCTAAGAAATATCAGCTGGACATCCTCTGCTGCATTACATGGAGAAAAAAGCTCACAAGAACCCGAGCCATTTGATAGCCAAGACTGTCGAGCTAAAGTCCGGCGCCGCCATGAATCTGAACGACAGATCGATCCTGAATAGCCGGTTCACCTGTCCAATACCCAAACCGGTAATGTTGGGTGGCGCATACGTGTTGAGCAGTTGATTACTCAACAGATTGAGCACACTCTGGCCCTTCTGAAGGAAAGGGCTGGCCTCGTATGCCCATAACGAAGGTGTAGTAGCTGGGTTCGCAGGGAGGGAGATACCGCCATAGGAGATATTAGCTCCGATATCGCCGATGAGCGAAACGAATGACGCATTGTCATTGACTCGACGAACGATAGGTAGGACGGCTGGGAAGTCGGATAAGAGGCTCGAGGGGGCGATGACGACCGGGGAGAAGATCGCGGGATAAATAGAGTAAGGATAGGACAGTCGCTGAAGTCTTCGATTGTTAAGCACCAGGGCACAGGTCTGGACTCGACCGTACATGTATCCCAACGGGATTGTTGCGGCTGCAATCGTAACAATCAGGCCGATGAGCGGTAACACCCATGCCCGACGGAACACCATAAATCGCTTGGCAAAGATCGTCGTCGCATCGATTGGCGTAGCAAGGAACATGTTCCTTTTCCGACCTGGGGACAAGGCAAGGAGGACGGGTGTGTTGGTAGGCTGGTAATCATTGGAAGCTTCGAGATCCTTATCCGAATCGATCGTCCGATCCGATTTGTCCATATCGACATCTGCGCCATCGGAGGATGATTTGGAACTTTCAAGCGGCACCATCTCGATCTCCCCTTTGGGCCCAGGAGCAAGAGTGGCGAGAGTACCATTCGCACTAGGGCTGATCTCATCCTCCTTCTCCGCATTGAGATCAAGGAAGACCTGCTCCAACGTAGCTGAGTTGACCTGATATCGGATATCCCGACCTGATGCGCGTTGACGTTCGAGCTGGCCGACCAGCCGGCGAATGGGTCCGTAATCGGTCGTACCGGTGAAATAAAGCTTTTTACCCTTCATTTCCCTCTCGATGAGCCCTGGTCCGAGGTCGCCTAGGTGGACAGCTGGACCTTCGGCGGGTACGTCGACTGACAGGACAAAGCCTTTGCCAATTTGTGTTTTCAGGCCGACGGGATCGTTGAGCGCGAGTAGCCGACCGGGTGCTTGGAGGATCGCGACGTGATCGCCTAGGTAGTCTGCCTCGTCCAAGACTGGATGTTCAGCTGTTTTTCTTCCTAGGGTCTAGCGGGAGAATCAGCTCAACAAGACTCACAGTGCGTTGTCAAAATAATCGTAGCAGTCCCCCTGTTCGCGCTGATCAATTTCCAAATAGCCCTTCGACTGAGCGGATCAAGCCCACTAGTAATCTCATCGAGGAGCAACAAGTTACTTCCTCCAGCAAGGGCACAAGCGAGTTGAAGTTTCCGCTTTTGTCCACCTGATAAGTTCTTAGAGTAGAATTTAACTTTGGGACCGAGGTCTGATCGCTGCAAGAGCTCGAGGTCCGTTTCGGATTGATGATGTGCTGAAGATGATTTGATTTCGCGCCAAAGGCGGACATGCTGTATTGTGAGCATACCGTAACTATACGCGCTCTGGACGGCAAGACTTACTTGTGTGCAAGTCAACTCATCCCAGAGGACATCCTTTTGACTTGCAATACCCAAACATTGATCATCGGCATATCTGATTCGACCTCCAGTAGCGCTGATGAGTCTGGCGATAGTATGTAGCGTCGTTGATTTAGCAGCTCCATTCCGACCTAGTAGACAGAAGATCTCTCCCTGTACTGTCAGCTAAGCATCCCGCATCGCCTTATCAAGCAGGAAGAGGTCTGACTTACCCTTGGTACAGAGAATGACAGATCCTCAATAGCCGTAACATTCTTCTTCCGCTTGATCAAACCCAAAAAGCCACCCGTGTATACTTTCCGGATATGCTCGAGCTTAACCGCAGTGCCTTCTGGCATATCCTCCTGCGCCTCAACAGCCTTGCGCCCGAAGATCCTCCGCCAGAACCCAATATAGTCTGGAGGTCGGACACCGTAGATTTTCGATTCGACGTAGGCTGCAACGAGGGGAAAGAGGAAGATGTCGACCTGTCCGGTCAGATGAAGCTGAATAAAAACTGGGACAAGACTTACAATAGCGATGATCAAGAGCCAGGCAATAGCAGCGTCACCTTCTGGACTTGTACGGTTCAATCGGATTGCCTGTCGAGGATTGCTACGTTCCCAGCCTACGAGAGATCGAGTCAAGAATGTGAAGAACATCGGTGGGAATAGGAACGTGAGGATCATTTGTAATCCGGGAGCGGTGATTTTCATAAAGACAGCGATGATGTTGAAGACGAGCGCGAGGAAAGTAGCTGAGAAACATCAGCTTGATACTCCTGGACAGAGGAAGTAGCTTACTGAAGATCGCAGCGAGAGTACTGGCATCTTTGAAGAATACCACGACTAGTTGTGCCCAACTGGCGAGGCCAAGACCGGTGACGATATACAGCCCAATCAGGAGGCCGAGGGATGTGCCTTTGAAGACGAATACCTGTAGGATGATTGCGATGCCTATCCAGGCTGGGAGATATGCGCCTGATAGTGACAGGTGCCAAGATCTAGTACATGAGCTGTCAATCACTTGTGTGAGCGATCTGAAGACCAACATGAATCGAGCTGATCGTCTACATCCCATCGCTTCCAGATGCGAAGTGAGGAGACTTGAACGTTCAGAGGCGATACTTCCAGGCAGCTATGGTGTCAGTCACTTCTCCAAATTGTTGACTGTAGATCTGACTGACTTGATAGACGATACCCAAAAAGTCGAGAAAGAAGGCTAGAACGAGCAAATCTTTGATGCCTCCGAGGTAATCTGGATGTATAAGCTCTTTATCCACCACAAACGCGGCAAATCCTAGAGTAGCGTACTGATTCGGTTGATTTCCGAGAGCTCTTCTGCGGTCTGGATGGTATATTCCCAAGATTGCGGTGTTGGAGGCATGACGCCAGTAGACATGTTGATAAAGTTCTTTGATAGATCAGCTTTGCGACAATTCGCGTATCATTTGAGAGCGTGGTTGCGGAAGCTCACACTTTCAATAGCCCACTGGAGCGGCAACAATCGGCTCTGAACATCGTCTTTCGCATGGTTCCATACATCCACATTCGAAAGGCCTACGTCGGCTCTCATGGTGTAGTTCTATCACATCAGCACGAGACTCCCCATGAAGAAGACATTAAGGTCTGGCTCAACCCACCAAAGCCTGATTGACAGGATCGATACCCGTAAATAGCACACCGGCAAAGCACTCGCTTCTCCCGTTGAAGTTAGTGGGACATTGTCTTTCAAGCAAGGCATTGTTGGCGACTCGCACGATATTTGCATCGGCACGATTGACAGTGATGAGAGCTCGTCGGAGGAGCTCTTCGGAAAGGGCAGCAGCGGTGGCGTTGTTGGTCGGGACGGTGTAGACTAGCTTGAAGCCGTTGAGCGATGGGGATAAGGGCTGGAGTGGGGCTATATATCCTGGTCCAAGCTATGAAATCAGTGAACATCGGTAGTAGTGACAGAGGAGGATAGATTTACGACACCGATGAATGAGAAGAAATTCTGTGACTTGTCAGCCTTATTCTCTTGCTTGATCATGGAGGGCCGTAGACAACACTCACTTGAGCATTGGCAAAGAAAGCGGCATATCCAAGGGGCAGAATCAGACAGCGGATGAGGTTGATATAGCGATAGTACCACAGAATAGTCCTACATCGGATCAGCTCATCCCCTCCTCCTGCCCGGCAAAGATCTTGGCCGTATCGGTGCAGTTGCTTCATTCGCGAAAGCTCTCTATCCTGCTTGCGACCGACTTTGACCAAGGACTGACCAGTTCTTCCTACACAGAGCGGCAAATTGGCGCCAGAAAGAACCAGTCTTTGGCCGCTGGGACATGGTGCCAGAAGCTCGGCGAGGTGGCGGCCGGGCGGAGTGGAGTACTTTCCGGCGGAAAGCGGATTTTTTGGCGGAGTGCCGGAAGATAAGGATGACTTTTTAGATGTACAACGCCATGAGGATCTTTACTATAGATACAAATGTCAGATTATCAGTAGATGTACAACGAGGACTCGCAGTCGTCGTATGACTGCGAAAGCTATCTACACAAGAAATGCTGAGCCAGAGTGAGAGAAGTTGCGATCGACATCATCGGTTCGCCGATGCCGAGGTTTCGGAAATAACGTAATGCAGGTTTTGCCGGGGTTTTAGCGGGCAGAGCTAATTTATGGTGGGCAGCTGTTTGGCAGCTGTGAGCTGCTGTCTGATAGCTTTGTGTCCAATCATTACCATCACTACGCTTCACTGGAGGCTATTACCCTCGACATCAGACACGACAAGACCAGCCATCGAATAGCGCTTTTGGATCTGTCCAAAAATCTACTCGGCCGGTCATGAATGAGCCGAACGAAGCAGGGCCTTCGGTCAATTCCAATCCACCTTCACCTCGAGTCAACGAAGACTTGCCCAATACAGGCATCAAACGGCGAGTCGTCAAGGCTCGAAAGATCCGACGACCGGATGATGTGTCGTTGAGCATGGACGGTGAGGCGTCGGATACGCCGAGCGGAGCTGGACGGAAGGATGATCCTGCTCCAGCGGGTCCCTCGCGGTCACGGTCAAGGTCCCCGCCCCGGTCCAAAGAGGATGATCCGCAGAGTGTAAATCGCCAACGATCAATATCGCCAAGACCCGAAATCCCAAAAGAAACACCTCAACATCCACCCAAACCCTCTGCCCCCACCGTCCCCCTTCCACGCATAGCTCGCAGATCCCACCTTACCCCCTCTCGCGCCTCGCATCCACCTTTACTCCCCTGCCGCTCCGTCTACTCCTATACACGCTTAAATCATATCGAGGAAGGCACGTATGGCGTGGTCTTTCGTGCTCGGTGTAATGATACCAACCAGATTTTCGCGTTGAAGAAGTTGAAGCTGGAGGAGGAAAAACAGGGGTTTCCGATTACGAGTCTGAGGGAGATTATGGCGTTGATGGTGGCTGGGGATCATCCGAACGTGGTGGGAATTAGAGAGATTGTCGTGGGCGAGACGTTGAATCAGTGAGTTGGTTTGTCATGGGCAACGGGGATAGGCTTGGCCGAATGGAGACGTGTCTGGCCGGACCGTCTGGCTACTACCTATACAAGCCACACGCTGATATTTCCAGAATCTTCATCGTTATGCCATTCATAGAGCACGACCTCAAAACCCTCCTAACCGACATGCCTCATCCATTCCTCCAATCCGAAATCAAAACATTGATGATACAACTATTATCAGGCGTAGCATACTGCCATTCTAACTGGATTGTAAGTTCTCGTCTCCTCCAGTACATTCCAAGACTCGTGCTTACACACAGCTTCATCGCGATCTCAAAACTTCAAATCTCCTCCTGACCAACCGAGGCCAATTACGAATAGCCGACTTTGGTCTCGCGCGGAAATTTGGCGATCCCCTCCCACCCATGACTCAGCTAGTGGTCACGCTGTGGTATCGCGCGCCAGAACTCTTACTGGGTGCGAAAGAATATACCACTGCTGTCGATCTTTGGTCTGTGGGTTGTATATTTGGAGAATTGTTGGGTGGAGAAGCGATGATGCAGGGTCGTGGAGAGATTGATCAGATTACTAAAGTAAGTTTCCCCGAACTTTGAGAGTAGGATAGTCCGCTAATGATCAGATCTTCAATCTCCTGGGTCAACCCAATGATGATGTTTGGCCGGGATATTCTGCTTTGCCATTGACGAAGAGTTTGAACCCGATCGGATCACCGTGAGTCCCCCAGGCTGGCGGTCTTTGAAGATCGACCGCTAATCTTTGAGCAGCTTTTCCGTCCTTCGCCAGCGCTTCAAACAACTCTCTTCATCAGGTCACAACCTCCTCGCCGGTTTGTTGATGTATAACCCCGACCGCCGCCTTTCAGCCGAAGAAGCAGGCAAGCACGCGTACTTTGAGTAAGTTTTGCATTTCCTCGTTTTGCATTTCCTCGCAAAGTAGACAGCAATAAGTAGCATCGAAGCTGATGCCACCAGTGAAAACCCCCTACCTAAACATCCCGACCTATTCGCCTCGTTCCCCTCTGTCGCAGCGGGTGAGCGTCGACACCGGATGTTGAAGAGCCCACCGGCGCCGGTCAATGCGCACAGGATCGAGGATGACGGGATGGATTTGGAGAGCTTTGTGTGAGGTATGATAAGGAGACGGAGTGGTTGTGTAATGGGAGGCTTTGTTGATGTGATGATCCGTACTGTCGAGCTAGGCATATGGCTCGGTGCTTTGGTCTGTATCAACCGGCCCTACTGCCTGGATGTGATACTCCCTCCATAGTCGGGGACTGCAGCGCGCACTATTGAATTGCAGTCACTCTGCAGTCTGCCACTGGCACATTGCTGGGATTCCGCCACTCATAAATCCAGGCACGGAATCGCGGAGCCCCTCTGGGGCCCCACCCCGGCCAAACCCGAAGCGCCATCCGTCTCGTGACCATGTCCCCCCCAGATGTCGCAGTTTCCGCCTAGATCATTCGGGGAAAGGGATCTACCCAAGGAGGCTAAGGTTGTTGCGGAGGAGGGAAGGCCGCGGAAGTAAGGAGGTGATTGGATATGGGGTCATGTGCAGGGTAGGGTCAGACCGGGGGTATAAATGCCCGGTTGGGGATAGGATGCATTCACCTTTTGTACTTCACACTTGTAACTTGGCCATATACCATACATCAAGGCCTGACACTACACACAAAGCACCTCGTCCTCATACAACTTATATATCGATAGACTGAATTACTCCTGCCCAAGATGACTAGGACTGAGGTATGTCCTGAGCCTGTTCCTTTTGCAGTACGGTCGGGCGGGAGCGGAAGTGGATCAATTGGCTGACGGTTGTCTTCTCCACTGCCCATCTGCCCTCATTTCTCTCGTCTAAACATCCTTCCATCCTGCCCTCTTTTCCTCTACATCAACATCGTCCCCTTGCCCCCTCCCTCATCATTATTCGGCTGCCTACCTCGGTCAACCCGCGCTGTGCCTCTCCCACACGCCCTCCGCCCTACGCTCGTGCCGATGTCCACTAATACTCTCCTCCCCCTTATAACCGTGTCTACACACCCCGCCGCTTCTCATCTCGCCTATTTGACACCACCACCGATTATACACGCCATCACACCTCCCGGCGCTCCCTAACCTCTTCTTGCAACAGCGTAACCAATACCCCGCAGCCCTGCTTAAAGACAAGCACTCCCGCTCCGGCCTGACCAAGTCGGACACTCAGCACAAACAAGGTGCAGGCGCGCACAATTGGGGCTCCATCAGGCAAGAGGGTGACTACGAGAATCAGGCGCAGGCCGATGCGGCGGGCGACGAGGGGATGTTTGACATGGAGGCTGAAGAGGGTGTTGGCGCTTTGCCTTCTACCCCTAAGAAGATGCAGGCGCAGGATGATGAAGAGGGCATGGCAGTTGCGGCCAACAAGGACTTTATGAAGGACGCCATTGCGACCAGCCCGACGGACTCGATGGCCAGCCTCGACTCCAATGTGCAGGTCAACAAGGACGAGGCTGGCAATTCTGGCGCTGGCGGGATGAAGGGTAGGAGGATGAGTAACGTTAGTGATGAGGAGAGGGAGAGGGCTAGGGTTTATAGGGAGGGCGTCATGGCTCAGGGTGGTGAGTTGGTTGTTCTTGCCTCGACCCCTCGTTTCGATCGCCTCTACAGTTCGAGCTCCGCCTTCTGATGTCTGCTCTTCATCCAGTTGGAGACATCGCTAATGCCCAGGCCCCGTCAATCTCGCCAACATCGCCCGAACTTCCTTCGGCGTCGCCTCCCCTCCGAGCGGAAACGGCTTTGCGGGCATGGCCGGGACTTCCCCTACCAAGAGCAAGACTTTCGCTTAGGCGAAATGTAGCATGCGGTCAGTCGAATCTCCCTGGTCGTTGTTTTGCCAAAGCTGATTTACCCAGTGCAACGCAAATGAGGCTTAAGGCAAGAAAACACAGTGTATTGTATCGAAAGAGTATGGGCGATTTCTTGTATATGCTGAAGGTCAAATATGTAAGCTAGAAAGAAGTAAAGAAATGTGAATATGCAGTCTTGACGTGATCTTCATGGGGATGTCGTCTTGTTACAGACCATGTCTGAGGGGACCTGTGCAGATTAAGCTCGTCAGATGAGTCACCAGATCTGGATTTCGGGATTCGGCCTGTGCACGGCTGCCTCGTACTTTATACATTTCAGCCTGATACGCTAGTCCAACGTATCCCCGTTCCCCAGACATGCTGCGTTCACAAGTTATGTGAAGGGGTTCTCAATCTCTGTTACATCAGCTCCATATCACACATCCGTGAGCTCGTAAACTGACCTGCCGAACCGTCCGTTGGGCTTATCAAAACCACGTTAGGTCCTCTAAGCACCACCAGTCCTAGACTTCTAGGTTGTTGTAGGCCGTCTACGTGATCAGCTCTTTCTTGATTTCCACGAAGGAACGGTCCAAGGGAACTCACTCTCGTACTCCTCCACAACTTCATCCATGACAAGGTTCATCAACTGGTCGTATCCCTTTAATATACCGGTGACTGAATAATCAGCGCACAGTCTCAGAGACTCCAGCAGCCTATCCCAATGTCTACTCAATATCGGTCACACTCGCCATCACAACTTTCAACCAAGCGATAGAATCCAAAACTCACCCTCTCGTCCGCCCATAAATTTCACCTTCAATTGCTTGTCCACATACTGCGCCAAGCTCAATATACTCTCCCTCTTCTTCTTCTCTCCTGCATCACGTCCACCCGGTCCTCCTCCGCGCGAAGGTCCACCACCACCTCGATTAGGAGGTCCGCCTCTGCCTCCCTGTATCGTCAGCTTGGCTTCTAGGTACATGAGACCATGATTAAGGCAGATAAGCTTACTCTGGATGCCATTTTGTTAGCTGTAGGTGGGAGAAGGGATGTAGGGCCGCAGCGGTGAATGTATGCAAGTATGGACAGTGCTTTGGCCTTTGGTGGAGGACAGTAGGGTGTGGGGAATGCTGGGATAAAATGAATAAACCCCGACCTGGGATATTCTTGTCCACCCAATACCGCTCTGCCCATGCATACAGGTCCTGCTATAGCATCCATCAGCTTAGCTATCCGTGACAGCACTATCGCAGTCATGTCAGACCAACCGCAGGATTTGTCCTTCAAAGGTGAGTTTGCTCGCCTTTCTCTGGCCCAAATTGGCGCAGAAGTGGCAGAGCTACAGCTGATCCTCAGTGCTTAGCCTCCTCAGTAAAGAGCGGGGTGTGTATGGTTTGCGGAATGGTGACCATGAGCGATACAGGTAAGCTGAAGGATTCGAAATCTCTAGGACTTAGCTGATATAGTCAGGAAGCACTGCGCGAATAAGATACATAGGCTAAGACTCAGCACGGGTCTTACAGCCGGCAAGAAGGGTTACAAGAAGCCTGCCGAGGTCACCATTGCGACTGTCAAGGATGTCAAGTGAGTAGACAGCATCAACCGAATGCAAAGATGGCCGGCCCTAGCTGACTTCTAGACATCTCCAACTCTTACTCTTCTCAGCCGAACGAGCTCTCGCCCACTCACACGAGCTCAAAGCCCTACACGCCCGTCCAAACCCCCCACCGGGCTCATCGAAGAAAGATCAGCTATCCTGGCTCCGTCGTGCTCTAAAATACTCCACATCCCTCCACGCCATCGCCTCCTCCCTCGCCTCGTCCCCCGGCCGAATGTCTCAACAGACCCTCGCCGAGATCACCATCTACCACCTATCAATCATCTCCGAGCTCTCCTTCGAGCGCGCAAACTGGGCCGAGACCATCACTTCTCTCGCTGTCCGACGTCGACTCTTGGCAACATTCGCCGAAGCCGCTAGAGACTCATACGACCAAGCTCTAGCTCTGGAGTTTATGGACGCGTACGACCCTCTCATCCGATTCTCAGCATACAAACTTGGTCGTGCCGAATCGCACGATATCCTGGGCGTCGTCGGTGATATCGATGGTGAAATGCAGGAAGAGGCATTACCAGGCGTGGAAAGTCTTGTGGCGGGCCTAAGGGAAGAATTGGGTAGTCAAGAGTTAGAGGAAGGAAGGAGGAAATTGGAGGATGTGAAGTTTGCAGGTGAAAGTATTGAGATGCGCTCAGCGGAGATGGTGGGTGTCATGACGAAAGTCCAAGCTGCGCTAGAAGGGATGGCAGGGAAGGGAAGGGGGATGAGAGGGTGGGATAGGGTTTTGGGCGTCTTGGGCGAGGCGGAAGGTGTCGCTAAGCGTTTAGTCGATGATCACGAGGTGGGTTTATCTTACTTCGCATTCAGGAACCTTTGCTAACATTTTAGGCGTCTGGCGCTTCAAACCCGCTCCGATCAGCAGAGACCTCTCAGTCATTAGCCAAAACACATCAGTACATCATCCACCTCTTACTCATCCACCGGATCCGACGCGATCTCCTCCTTGCCGATTCTCTCCTCTCAACGTCCAAAGTCCTCCCTGCGGACATTACGACGTTCAAGGTATCTGGCGGAAAGGCCAAGCTTGAAGAAGCGGTCAAAACGCTTGCGGGCTTGATCAAGCTTTATGATCAGGTGTTGCAGTCTTTGGGCCAGATTAGGGGACTGGCGCTTGTGGAGGAACGGGAAGAGGTCAGGGTTGGAGTGGAAGGTCTCGAGAGTTATTATCAGGCAAAGAGGTGAGTCATACTTCGCGGAAATGAATGGGCATTGGTATGATGGCTTGCTGACTTGCAGAAACTTCCTCTTAGCGCGACTACACACAATCCACCCCACACCCTCCTTCGCGTCTTCCATCCGCCTCCTTGAGCGCTCAACGACTCTCGCCCGCCAAGCCCGGAACTCCCTCTTTGACTCCGGCCTGACAATTGCCGAACCCATCACTCCTCTCACTCTCGACAACCTCACCTCTCTCGAGTCGGACATCTCAACGCTTGAAATAGCGGCCAAGCGGGCATTGTTTGCTGAACGAGTGGAAAAACCAGTCTTTTTCGATAATGCCTTCAACTATATCGAGATGCCAATGGACGAACTTGTTTATCGGGCTGGGAAGGGACCGAAGCCTGAGATTCAGGCTGAGGTACCGACGGCGGTGGTGTCGGGCTTGATTGGGAAGGTTGCGGGCAAAAAGGCGCAGGAAGTCGTTGAGGTTGTTGAGGGTGTGCCGGAGAGGGTTAAGGGGCTTGCGAGGAGTACGAGAGAGAGTACACCGTCTGTCTCTGTTCGGACGTGGGGCGCTGGAGCGGCAGAGGGAGATGAGGGCGAGGAGGATGAAGATGAGGATATGGAGGAGAAGAAGGCTGGGCAGGGAAAGAAGGGGTGGTTGGGCGGATGGTTTGGGAGAGGTTGAGATGGGGATCTGGTTCGAGGTCATGGATGGGCATGTTTGTCTTGGCTGATGGTGTTTGCGCATTGACATTTGGACATTGACTGCGGGGAATGAACAGACGCTCTTTACTGACAAGCCGAAGTCCGACATTCTAGCCAGAGCATAGTCAATACATCAAGGTCATCAGGCAGATATACATACCAACGCGATCTAACAAGTACTGGAAATGAACGCGGACAGTCGTTCAGCTCACACAGCGCGAGCTATGTTCGTATCTGTCCATACTCCTCCCAATTACTTCTAATCGCTTAGCGGTTATAGTGTCCTCGAGCTGATACGCCGCGGACGTCGTGATTTATCTTCACCCTCAAACCGCCCCATTGGACCAGGGGGCCGATGAACAGTAACGCTACCGCCGCGACACAAAGCCTAATAATAATCAGCTCTTTGTTAGACGTGACTCAATGCCGCCACCGAAACACCGATCCGCGGCTTGCAATTGTGGCCAATATCATGTGGCATCACTCACATTGAACCCCCCGACCCAAATTCCGCCTGGAGATTCTGCTGCTCCCACTTATTGACTTCAACCACGCCAACGGTCATTGTGATGATGACGACGATGACAATGACGAAAGAGACAATGAGCATCCATCGGCCGTACCATCCTCGAATGATGAAGTAAAGTCTGTCCTTTTCCCGGGTGTCTGAGTCGAGAACAAAGTACCACTGTTTTGGATCTTGTGTGTCCGGGTTTTGATCCTTCGGGTTCTTCGGCAGCTCTTTTATAGTTTTGGGATAGCCAACCGTGTATGCCCATAAGAGCATGAGGCTGTATGCGAACATGATGAGGAGTGCTTCAGTGATCAGCTTACCCGACTGGCTTAGTCTGCTAACTCCTGCCGAAGGACACACTCACCGACGACTAACAAGTGTGAAACGGGGGAAAGCAGCTTGCTCAAACCCCTGACCATTCAGCTCACAAATCTTGACAAACAGGACAATTAATTGCCTTTCCACTCCAGGGGGAATCCCGACACTCACGTCGACATTTCAATAGCAAGTATACTATCTCCCGTTTCTGCAGATCGAGGCAATGTCCAAGCCACATGCTTGACACATTTACCCTTCTCAAGCATATCCACCAAGTTGTAATTCCACTCACACCACCCAAACGTTCCCAGTCCCCACGAACGAAGAGTCTTTGATTCGACATCTCCATCGATCTTGATGGTAGAAGCCATAGTCTGATTGATGGTGACTAGCCAGGGCAGTCTGCCTAACTCTCCACCTTTCATATCCACGTCGTATCCCGCAGATGTAAAGTAGGCGACTACGAGTAGGACGGCGGTCGCTAGGGATAAGAGGAGGGCAATCATGTGATAGACTTTTCCATGCTCCAGGATGATTTTGGGTCGAGAGGGTACGTGAGGCGTCTTTTCTGCAGGCGTGGTCGACATCTTGGACAGGCCCTCTTGGTGGCTAGGGCTTGTCGGTAAGTACTCCTGATCAAGGTGTGTTGCTTAGTGCGCTCTTGGATGGCCGGTATTGCAGGGAGTATCCTCTCGAGTGAATGAATCCTCCTCATAATTTGTGGGGGCATAAGTCTGTCAATCCTCCTCCATTATGACTGATGCAGGGGATAAGGGCAATTTCATCAAAGGATCAGAGTTGTACCTCGGTGCCACAAGGGCGCGCACGGACACCTGAAACAGCCCAAATTACCCCTTCCAGTAACGCCGAGACGGGGAATGTGGAGAAGCCGGAAATAGAGACGGGTGACCGAATGACCGCATACTTGTGTGTCTACGCGTTGCACAGCTCGCTGCTCGGTTATAAGTAGCTCGCTGACTACATCTATCCCTCGTACATCACCTCTCATCCTTCCCTCAAGTATCATTCAAAATGGCGCTCGCTCGACACGTCGACGCCGACAAGCTCATCGCTCAGTCAAGGGATCACCCTATCCACAAACACGCTGGGAAGAGGTACGTCTACCGGCTGACGAACGTGTCTGGAGGTTGGCTGATGTGTATCATAGGGCTGATCTCCATGGTATTGCCTATGCCTCGCGATATGAGATCGATACCGAGCTGCCGAGGTATAAGATG
Source organism: Dioszegia crocea (assembly GCA_001600615.1). Taxonomy (NCBI): domain Eukaryota; kingdom Fungi; phylum Basidiomycota; class Tremellomycetes; order Tremellales; family Bulleribasidiaceae; genus Dioszegia; species Dioszegia crocea. Next base: position 584,192 of record BCKK01000009.1, read on the forward strand.
CCTGATACCGGTGTCGACCCCAAGGCTGCGTATCAGCTCCTGCATGATGAGTTGCAGCTCGGTCAGTTGAGTGCCTCCAGAACAGGCATAGGGTGAAGCTGACGTAGTAGACGGAAACCCCAACATGAACTTGGCCTCGTGAGTTCGAGGCTACTTCCCCGATGTGACGAGGGCCATGAGCTGATGGGACAGGTTCGTCCACACTTGGGTCCCTGATGAGTGTCAGAAACTTATGGAGGAGAACCTCAATAAGGTGAGCTGACTGATTGGCACAGTTGACTCGATGCAAATGTAATCTTAGCTGACACATCCAGAATCTGGTCGACCAAGACGAGTACCCCGCCGCTCAGCAGATCCATGAACGCTGCGTAGTACGTGTCCCCTTCAATCCCTTGGCTGACCCTCATCTTCCAGCCATCAAGCTGATTCCAGTCCATGATAGCAAACCTCTGGCACGCCCCAGGTGACTCAGCTTCGGCGATCGGCACAGCCACCACCGGATCCTCCGAAGCTATCATGCTCGGCGGTCTCTCCTTGAAACGGCGATGGCAGGACAAGATGAAGGCTGCAGGGAAGGATATTCACAATCCTGGGCCTAATATCGTCATGGGTGCCGAAGCTCAGGTGGCTTTGGAGAAGTTTGCGAGGTACTTTGAGGTCGAGTGCAGGCTTGTCCCTGTTACTCCTGAGGTGAGCTGTGTCGATTATGCTAATTTTACGAATCAGAGCTGACCTGATAGAGCAACTTCGTGATGGATACCAAAGACGCAATGAAGTTCGTGGATGAGAACACTATTGGAGTTTTTGTGTAAGTCTAGCCTGATCTGCGCTACGCTGGTATGATTGCTGACTATGCAGTATTCTAGGTTCGACCTACACTGGCGTCTTTGAGTCGGTCTCGGAGATGTCGGCCGAGCTCGACGCGTACGAGGCCAAGACCGGGATTCACGTTCCTATCCATGTCGACGCTGCGTCTGGTGGATTCGTAGCGTGAGTTCGCAGATTCTAGGTGTTCCGGAAATTTGCCAGAGCTGATCTGTCAGACCCTTCGCCTACCCTCACTATCAGTGGGACTTCAAGCTCCCTCGTGTCCAAAGGTGAGCTAACGATCGGAAAAAGGCTTCTGAAGATAGCTGACATTGCAGTATCAACGCCTCAGGCCACAAGTACGGAATGAGTGAGTCAGCCTGGCCTGCATCGATGACGGGTCTGTTGCTGACTGCCAGGTTCTGTCGGTGTCGGATGGATCATCTGGCGCAGCCCCGAATTCCTCCCCAAGGACCTCATTTTCGAGCTCCACTACCTCGGTCAAACCGACTACTCTTACAACTTGAACTTTTCCCGTCCCGCTCATCCCATCCTGGCCCAGATGTTCAACTGTACGTATCATCACCGCCCACACGCTGACATCCAGTCATCAACCTGGGTTTCTCAGGATATCGTCGAATCATGCTCAACAACCTATCCAAAGCACGACTCATCTCCCGCGCACTTGAAAATTCAGGATATTACTCTATCCTCTCCAACATCCATCGCGCCAAGCCCACTCCTGGTCTATCGGAATTGGCAGGCAAAGTCATCAAGGGTGAAAACCCGCTCGATGAGGAGGGTGCGGCGTTCTATAATGAAGGACTGCCGGTGGTTTCGTTCCGCTTCACGGATGAAATCAAGGCGCAATACCCGGATGTCAAGCAGGCTTGGGTACAGGAGCAATTGAGGGCGATTGGGTGGATTGTACCCAAGTGAGTTTACCGGATCCCAGTCCCAAGCTTGGTTGTAGATGGTACATCGAAGCTGACTCTGTAGCTATCCCCTCCCTCCTGCTGTTGAGGACATCGAGATTCTCCGCGTCGTCATTCGAGAGTCACTCTCTGGCGATCTCGTCCGTAAACTCATAACCGACATCTTGACCGTCACTGAGACTCTCCTCGTCAGCGGCGGACCTAGCATCAGCATGATGATGGCTGCTCGGGGCTCAGTCAAGGAGAAGCAGGCGCCGACCAAGCATGATGATTTAGCCAAGGGGGATATCAAGGTGAGCTGCCAATCCCCCGACCACGGAATTAAGCTGATGCAGCGCAGGAGAATACCTCGACCTGGGCAAAGCCTTGTTAGGTGGCAGGCGACGGATGTAGGTCAGAAGTCTGAAAAGTCACAAAAGTGAACGAACGCTTGAGATGTATACAAATTCATGCAGTGATGAAATTCTCAGTCAAGATATCCTACATCTACGCGGCCCCACCCCTAGGCTTATCTGGCACCCTCACACTCCCTTTACCATCCAAAAACATCTTGCTCAACCTGACTCCTCCACCCCGACTCATCGTTCCCGATTCCCGCATCGTTCGCTCTCTACGGGTCACACCGCCATGGATAGACCGTATAGCCTCGTCCAACTCCCCCTTGGACAGCGTACCCCGCACTGTCCCTTTCGCTCTCGCCATAGTTCCCATTCGTCCAAGTCTGGATGCGGTGCCTTCTGGCCCATTGGTCGAAGGCGGAAGGAGCAACGAAGGTGTTGGCAGCGCCTTGAGCGTGCTAGCTTGTGAAGTGTCGGATCCCTGGATTTTGTGTCCCGCACCTTTGCCCTCTTTCCCATCGTCTTCGTCATCCACCACCACCTTCGCAGCTGCAGCAGCCAACAGGCTCGCATGCCCATTGACTCGCTCTCCTGGCAATTTTGTCCGATTCTTATTCTTCCCATCCTGGAGTAGATGTCGGCTCATCTCAGCTGCTGCCTTCTGCAGACCGGCCGAGAATCCCGAAATTGTGCTGAACAGCTCTTCGATCTTCCCATCCTTCCCTTCCCCGAAGTACGTCAAGAGGGAAGAAGATTCCGATTGGAGCTCGGCGCGCATTCGGAGGAGCTTGTCGGTCTGGGGTTGAGCCGTGCGGATGAAAGGCGTAAGGGTGGAGACGAAGGTATCAGTTTCGGAAGAAGCACGATGAAGGGCTGTTTCGGTCTCGGCGTGTTTGAGACCTCTTTGGAGGGTGTCGACCGTATTGGAGAGTTCATTCAGGTCGACTGTGGGGCATCAGCAGCCGCCTACTAGCAGATGGATAAGACATACGTCTAGCTGCGGCTTCAAGACTGGACATTTCTTCCGAAAATAGTATTAATCGAGCATTGGCCTTTAACAATGTCGACGCGAGGTAGTGCAAAAGCGTAGGGCACTTGGGCTGATTCGTCCTCGTCTCTTTCATCTAGGCAAATCAGCCTTTTGAAGACACAAAATCTTCAAGCGGTATACTCACCTTAAGCAAATCGCCCATCCTAAAGCCCGTGGCATTCCCCCTAAAAGTTCCCCCGTTCAACCTGTTTCCCAAACGCAATACCAATCCCAAAACCTCTCTAAACCGCTCACTTCCCCTAACTTCAATCATCGCCGCTCTCAGAATACTCAGATCCGGCACCAGCTCCGCAATATGAAGCTCAAATCGCTGTTTGAACACCATGGCTTCGATCCGGTCTCTAATCCGCGGGATGGTGCTGATTTCACGAAGGAACGAATCAGGCTTAGCGAGCTTGGTGATATCCCCTTCGAATGTCCGTAGACGTTCTGCTTCTTCCGGCGAAGGTAGCATGCGCACCAGCATGGCTAGATCGTCAACTGATAGTGTTTCTTCGTCACATTCGAGAATTGCGTTCTTGATGCGGAGAGGTGAGAGCCGGAGTCGAGCGAGCATGATTCCTACATTGTTCGATCGGGCTGATGGTTTCAGCTGATGCCTCCCGGCCAGCAGTTGAGACTCACTGATATCCAGAACTGAAATGACTGTCGGGACTCGACTGGCCGCGGGAGCACGGGCAGTTTTGGCAGGCGCGTCCATCCGGAACACATCGACAACATCGTCAAAAAACTCATCTCCGTCTCCCAGGTCCAGCGTCTGCCATACTGTGCTCTGACTTGGCATCGGAGCCATTTTGGACCAAAAGAAGGGCTGTTGAGTGAGCTGTGATCACCAACAGGGATGGCAAAACACTCACCTTTAGCTTGGGTCCTGCGGGTTGGGGCGGTTTTAGCGTGGTTTGTCTACTTAGGACCGGACGGTTCAGCGGTGCGGGCGGGGGAGGTGGTGGAGGGGGACCGGTCGTATTCTGAGCAGGAGCGGGTAGCGCAGGAAGACGAGGAGCGAGTGGTGGAGGTGGAGGTGGTGGTGGTGGTGGTGGGGG